>JABFPM010002120.1:0-17642 GCA_022817325.1 Idris sp. 1 HC-2018 | reverse complement strand
GGTTTCCATTTAGGTCCAAGTGCAAATTATCCTTCAAATGGTCAAATATCAGACGAAGTTACAGTGCAAGAACTTGAAGCCTTGGATGAAGATTCAGTACGTTTGGTATTCACGGTACCTAATTTGTTTGTTGGACTTCATGGTAAGGTCGAGTTGCGATACACTAGTGACAAAGCGTAAGTATTTTAACAAATATTTTTTTTAAATTTAAAACATTGTTATAACTACATACCTTTTATTGCAGAAATAATGATCCATCAACGTGGAAGTCTCAAATATTTGCACCAAAGAACGGTTTGATAGCAACGCCTCAGCTGGAATTCGAACTGGATGACCTGAAACCTGCGACAGAATACAGAGTGAAAATCACAGTCAAACTAAAAGACCTAAACAACACTCCTACCAGCAAGATATACAACATTAGAACACTCGAAAAACGTGCTGAAGTTTCTACTTTACCTCCTCAAATCCCTATTGACGCTGAATTACGAGTGATGGAAACTAATTCCACATGGATCAACGTGATGTGGAAAAAGTTTTCGGAAAATGAGTTTCAATTTATTGATGGAGTTCAGCTGAGGTACAAGGAATTCGATGGGAAAATTTACGCAGCAACACCGCTCATTCACAGATCTGTCACGAATTATGCCATCGAAAATCTCAAGCCATCTACTATTTATGAAGTTGGAATCTATTTCATTCCTTTCCCTGGACAAACTACAGAACTTATAAATGACAAAACGGTACAATATTAAATTATTTTATAACAAAACAAAACTAAACATCTTTTAAAATATTTCAATATTGTTTTTGCTGTTCAACTAAAAATTAAAAAAAGTCGCTTTTTACAGATTCAAGTCAAAACTTTAACTGAACCAAATGCTTATGCATTCGAAGTTAAGGTTGAAATCAAGGCCATTAAGTCGTCGGAAGTGGAAGTATCCTGGAGCGGAGTTCCATATCCCGAGGACAAGTATGTTAATATTTATCGTGCCATTTATCAAAATGACAATGGTAAGGAGGACACTAGTACTTTTAAAATTGCCAAGAGAGACTCCCCTGCCAAGACCACGATAAGCGATTTGAAGCCAGGCACCAGGTATCGTTTGTGGATAGAAGTTTACTTGACGAACGGTCGGATAAAAAAGAGCAACGTGCAGGACTTTGTTACTAAGCCAGGTGTAGTTTTGTCTACTGGTGCTTCGATGCAAGGTATATAACCTTTTTAATAAAAATTTCAACAGAATTATTAAAAAACAGTTGTAAACATATTATTTGTAACATAATTAACTCTGACTTCTTTTGTGTTGAAAATAATGAAACTATTCATTTGTTTTCAAGCGTAGATAAGCATTTATGAGAGGAAAAAATAAAACTTTAGAATAACCTACTTACAATAAAAAGTAACATACAATTTCATATTGCAATTGTTCTAATGACGCGCAATTGTGACTTTCAAAATTATACGATGCAACTGATTGCTCAGTCATTAGTAGCACTCAAGTTTTGTGCTTTAATAGAAAAGGATTTTTTTTAAATTGATTTTTATTTTCTTACAGGAAAACTCGCATCCGTTCCTTTACACGAAGGAGATTATTATGGGCCATTGGTGATAGTCGCCATCGTAGCTTCGTTGTCCATATTGTCAACTTTAATTCTGCTGATGATGCTCATGAAAAGGCGAACCAGCAGCAAAGCTGACATATCACCTCGAAAAACAACGTCAGCTTATGACAATCCTTCCTACAAGGTAGAATTACAACAAGAAACTATGGGTAATTCTCTGCCTTTCATCTTCTTTAACTCTAATGATCACCTTTAAAATACTGGATGTTTCTAAATAAACTGTATTATATTCATTTGGGAAAAATTTAGACAAACTAATTGGATTTGTGATCGTTTTTTTCAGACTTGTGATGAAACAGTGACTATAAGTAACGGGCGCAGTAAATTGACAGATCACGAGATGGCTTCGCTTAATACAAACCACGAATCCAAGAACAGTGCTTAATCGACGTAATTTATGTTAAAGTATTTATTTAAAAAAGAAAAATTGATTTGAAACGATCACTGCTAATAAATCGTTAATACGAAGCAATCCGTCCATAATATTCGCATGTATTTATAAATGCTATGTATTTTAAGGAATGAAAGTCGTTCGTTGCGTGCCTTGTTTTACTCGTTAAGTGCACCCTCACACAGATATATTTACACACACACACACACACACACACACACGTACATGTATACATACACATTATGAACACAATCAAATTTACATCAATTTTTTTTTGTTTATGCTCAAACTCGACTGCGTCAATTATGTGTAAAATATATGTATATGTATATGTTAAGGCGACAATAGAATTGACTGAATGCCTTCTGTGTTCTGTTGATTCATTTTTGTTCTGCCAACAGGTTTCATAGTAAAAAGTATTAATGTAATACGTATACGTATATTAATTTATGTTTCAAATCTACAAGGCAATTTGTTCCCTTGTACACCTTTTGAATAGTATGTTGTATGAAAGTTTGTACATAGGCCTTATGCATTATATTAAGTTTGTAGCGCGATCGTCGTAATTGCGAAAATCGTCAATAAAAAGTTGAGTTGTGACTAATACCATTATGATATTTCCAAAATTATATTATTGATTATTGTTATGATTATTTGAATGTTATTAACGAATGTTTATCGATAGTTAGTTAAAACTACCCCTTTTTGTACAGTAAAACTTTGTATTATCTAGATTTTAAGGAAGTACAAATAAAAATAATATGATGAATGAATCTGCCTTTTTCATAAAAACGTTTTTTTTTTTAATTCTTTTACTTATTTTTAATTACTATTTGACACAGTAGCACATTTTACGTCAGCAGATATATACTTTTAATCAAACAATACAATCTTAATTACATTGGAATGAGAAAATAATATGAAATCAATAATAACAAACGTTCATGATTTTCACAGAATTTTATTATTAGTCCTCATAATTTTAAATTAATTTTTGACTCACAATGTTACATTGCATATCAACTTAGCATACCATAATAATATTTAGCTCACTTATTCATTGATGAATTACGTATATTTTATATATAAAGATATAAGATTTTAAAATTTTGTTACTCAGTAGAAACTTTCTTTTTAAATTTTACAGATAATTTTTTTCTATGGGATGATTAAAAAAAACTGCGTATAATTTTAATTTTTCTTAAAATTCTATGAAAGATAAAGTGAAAATACATCCATTAACCACATTTTTAACAGCATGTCGACAAATATGAAGTCATGACAAAAAATATTGTAACTAAATAGACTAAAAAGAAATTAGAAAAAATACAAAATAGAAGAATCCTTACTCGAAGATGAAAAAATACATCTAGTTCTATTATGTCAAAAGGATCTTTTAATATCAGTAACTATATCATTTTTGTTCTCAAATGAATAATTTTGTCCTTGATTTTATGTAATTATATACTAATTATAATGAATGATACGAGCTAATTGCATTCCCACATATATACTTATGTACTCTACGTTCTTATATTATGAACAATTGCTTTCTTTATTCATTACAAGTGCAGCATCAGAGTTTCCTCCATTTCTTTAGGTTCAGTTTGTGGACCGAATCTCGCTACACCTTGACCTTTTTTATCAACAATGAACTTGGTGAAATTCCACTTGATGTCATTTGTAATGAATCCTTCTTGGCGGCTCTTCAAATACTTCCACAGAGGATGAGTTTCATCACCATTGACATGGATTTTCTCGAACATATCAAAGGTAACATTGTACTGCTTAATGAAGTCAAGAATCTCCTTGTAAGTGTCGTATTCCTGGTTCATGAAATCTCCAGATGGAAATCCGAGAATTCTCAGCCCTTTACTTTCGTATTTCTCGAACAATTCCTGAAGTTGTTTATAGTTAGTTTCAGTGAGGCCGCATTTGCTGGCAACATTCACCACAATCAACGGATGGTCCTGATATTTGCTCAAGGACACGTCATTTCCTGTGATATCCTTGGCGTGAAACTGATAAATATTTTCAGCTTTTTCCCAATCTTTGTCTTGGTCAAATGCTTTGACATTGTGTGCGATGGAAAACACGGTCAATGTAAGCATGAAGAAGCCTTTTTGAAACAGACCTAGATTTTAAGATATTTGATTAGAAATGAGATACAAACAATAAGATTATTCGTAACTAAATATGTCAATGCTTTATACAAAAATGCTTAATTTAACAAACAATGGAAAAATAGTTGAAAAATAACTTTAAAATAGAATGACACTTAATATAAGAGTGATGTCATTTGAAAAAACATAAATTAGTTGAGGATATATGAAATTAATATTAAATTACAAATAATTTTAATTTCGAGAAGATACTCACCCATTTTCATTTTAATTTGTGACAACCAACTGAATTAAAATCTGAAAAAATAAAAAAATTAAATGATTGATTGATGGAAAGTGATAATTAAAGGTCAATTAATTTAATTAATGTTTTTTTCTAACAATTAGAATTTTGTATTCACGCAGTTTATGACGTTTTTAATTATATTATTTTTCCGGAAATATTCCAAGAGTAGAGTGGAAATATTATGTCAACTTATTCAATTGGTCAATTTAAAAAAAAGGTAACTTTGAAAAATAAATACAATTTATAGACTATGCTTATTATTTTAAAATCTAAAAATGTTCGAGAAATTCTACGTTGATAGTACAGTGTTATAATTTATGTTTTTATAAAACGATAACATATTCTCATTGTATTGGACCTCTAATTTGAAACTGCTATCTGATCATTACTAAATAATGAAGTGTAATTGTAAAAAATATCATACATAAGAAATAATAATATGACAAGATATGATAAACAAATCTATTTTTATTTGGCGAGTTGCTGTCAAAAACGAGTTGATATTTTTCTTTTTGTTAATTGACATCACATTGGCATCTATTTTTTTTACTTATAAAGTTCATTGGTCATGTTAATTTAATCACTTTTTTAATATTAATAATACTAAGAAGCTCTATTTTTAAAATAATTTTAATACTGAAGATGCTATGTTAATTAAAATGCACTATATGCAAATGAAGATTTTTAATTAATTTTCTGAAGAGTATTTTTTTAAAAAATCATTAAATTATTAGACTATATCAACAATTTGTTTAATAAATCTTTAACATTTAACTTAAAATATGTATTGAATAATATTTTAGATATTGTAAACAGATACGTAAATCATTTACAAATTAGATGGTTATTTAAAATATTATTTCTACATGCACTTATATAATTGAATGGAATAAAAGTTGAATGCAAAATACGATAGTAAATTTTATCAATGTTCATGAAATGATTTGAAAAAAAGCTAACACATTCCTAATTTATTATTAATGATTCAATAATTAATGTATAGAGTCTATAACTTCAAAATCGTTAAAACTTAAAGCTTAATACAAAATATCTTGTTTTCTAGTTACTTAAAATTTTATTAAGATTATTATATCATAATATTTATATATTAACTTTTATATTTTCTAAGTTTAAATTCTTTCATAATTTTGGATTCTTTAAAATATCAGATTATTACATTTTTAAGTTTTATATATTTCTATAAAATGAATAATGAATTTAAATTGATTTTGAAACGATTTTTATTTTTCTGCTGCAACTTTCATCATTTTTTGATAACAAAAATATAAAGTTTTATAAGTCTACAAATATATAAAATAAATAAATTAAAAAATATTCAACTCGTTTTAAATTTTTATATTCTAGCTCATCTAAAAATAAATGAAAGAAGAAATGTAATAAAAATATATAAAATTGAAGATAGAAACCGGTTTATCTTTATTATAACGCAGATTGATATAAAGATGTAATTATATGTAGCATAAAATAGCGATTTGTGCATACCAAACTTCTTTGAAACAAACTACAAGAAACAAATTATTATTCAATCTAAATATTTAAAATAATTTTGTTATTAATGTTTGTTTTTTATTTTTAATTCAATTCTTTTTCTTTAATTCTCTTCAGATGGCGCTAAAACTTTATGTTTATGTGCATTTGATTGCAGAGAGTAAATACTTACCTCTTTTGCGTCGAGTTCACACTAAGACTGAGAATAATCAATTTGTCATGACCGTCATGACCTTAAATAGCACTTCTTGACTTTACAAGTAAAATCTCTAGCGTTAACCAACGTTACAAAACTAAAGTACCTAGATTTTGCGCAACTTTTAAAGTAGTTCAGAAATTTGTTTGAAATTCTAATCTAATTTTATTTGTATCATTTAAAATATTCGATAACAATTATAAATGACTTAATATTTTGATTTAATATTAAATAATTATTTTTAAAAAAAATTAAAATGAAATAAAGAATATATTTACTAAAAGATAAATGTATAATAAAATATTTAGGAGTTTGCAGTCTGAAAATTATATGTCTACAAATGATCATAAATTGTAAATTAAGTAATCACCAATGCATTAAGAACCGTGAATTTAAAATAGTTAATTTCTCAAAGTATTGTTTCGAAATAAAAACTCAATTAATAGAATTTTGATCAAATAAAAAAAGTATTTATATTATATAATGTTCAAAGAAACTATTGTGTAAATGCCATTGAAAACGTTGATTTTAACTGTTAGTGTTCATTTTTAAAATTACATTTAATTATACCTATTTAAACGTACTTCTTGAACTACCTACTACTCTTAATTTTCTTTTATCCTTAAGAAAATTTAAAATTTAATTTGGAGTTTTATTTAAATACATGTTAACAAGGATACTTATATAAAAAATCTATTAGAATTAACTATAACTTACTAAAAACTTATAAGAATTATAAGGAATTAACTTTTTTGTATTTCAAGGCTCAAACCAGTCAACTTTTTATATGTCAAGTTTAGACAATGAAAAAATAGTACATGTATTCAAAAGTTTTAAAGTAAAAATTGTAATAATTAAAATTTTTCACAAAATAGATTCATCTTTCTTAAAATTATAATTTTAATCTAAATAAATAGGTTATTGAACCCATAATATTATAACAAAAGAAATATATGGTTTTATTTATTATTTCTGAAGTGTAAATAATTAATGTAAAAATTTAAATCATATTATTTATAAATATCCGTTATTATAAAAAGAAATAAAATTATACAAATCAATTCACTTCACAAATGTTCTTCAATCAATAAATTTGTTGTATTATGTTAATATCGTGTAATATTTATCTACTGAAACTACTCTTTAATTTGAACAATCTTTTCTAAAGACCATTAAAATTTTTTTCTTCCAAATTATTTAAGTCTCTAATATAAACAAAAAATATGTTAGAAATTTTTATAATAAATATAATTTCGTACCAAAACTGACTTTTTTGTAGATCATCTGATAATTTTTTCTTCAAGCTTCATTAGCAGCTTTATGAACAATTAAGGCAGTCTTACTTTTCCAATGTAACTGCTATTCCAGTTGAGTACATCAGACGTACAAAAAAGTCCTTTCAACATTCTATCTAAATCAAGCTGCTGCCATACAAGTACCACTGTCACACCCACATCTTTTTCTCGTATACAATATTTTTGCTTAAGCGGAAAAAAGGGCTGATTTTGATCCACAAGCAGTCAACAGGTGTTTTTTCACATCGATTTCTTGCATTGATATCAGCGCCCTTGGAGACCAGCAGTCTTAGAATCGTTTTGTTTTATATGTAAAATTTATCTGAAAGTATGTATATTTTTTTTCTTCTGAAAAAAGAAAACTGTAAAAATCACGGTCGATTTAAAGTAAAAGAATTGTAACCCCGGAGTAAGCGCGCTTTTGCTCATTTTCTCGGATTTTTTAATTTATCGTATTTTTCAGTTATTTTCTTATAAAAAATAAGTTATTTTTATTTAAAACTTACGTAAAATAACATTGAATATTTCTGAACAAGAGTTCGTAATAAAATGTATGATTGGAATTGAAATTTTCTTTTAAAATAATCCAAGTAAAGTGAGCGTCGACTGAAATGACCATAGCACGCGAACTGAATTTGCTCGAACTGATATAGTTAAATAAATTGTAAATTGTAACTAATTTTTGACATGCGTTCTATTATACAAATAATATCATATTGAATATAACAACAAAAAGTAGAAAAAAATTGTTTTTAATTTTTTAACTTTTTTTTAAAAATTCTTAAAATTAATTTTTAAATTTTAAAATTCAATATGATATTATGTGTATAATCAAATAAATTTCAAATTAATGCGAAAATTAGTTACTATGTACATATTCAACTATATCGGTCCGAGCAAATTCGGCTATACGACAGTTTGCGCGCTATGGTCATACGCGTTATGGTGGTACAAATTTGTACGACCATAAAATGTGTAAACAATTCTTCATAAAAATAACTTTTCTTAATTGATTTTAACTCTTTTTGAGGGCTTACAAAAGCCGGATTTTCGAAATTTCTTGTTATAATAAAGTAATTTACACAAAAATGACTCCGTGACTTTAGCACTGATATTTCACCTTAATGTTACATTTTCTCGCTCGTCTATTGCCAAGTTGAACTGTTTGTCTGGCAAAATTCGATACAAAATTAATAGAATTTACAAAACAAATTTAAATTTAATTAACGTTATAGCTTAATATTATTAATTATTAAAAAAATTCCAATACAAGTTATTAGTAATCTTTCTGCAGTTTGAATTCTCACAGCAACACACTTGGCAACACAGAAGCCTTCAAAACTTTTTTCAATTTTATAAATAAGAATAAACTCTTCACTGGCGATTAATAAATGTTTAAGCAACTTTTTAAAGCAAAATGAGGAAATTATATATCGTAAATTTTGTTAAAAAGAACTTTATATCTTTTAGCAATAGAACGTTTATGTTTTATATGCACGCGGTTTGAACTGACACTGCTTGTGCACGTGGGAGCACTATACAGTTACCAACTGAAAAAAATGAAAATTTCAGGACAGACTTCAAGAAGTTACTATATATAGTTACTAGGTGTTCTTGCCGTTTTTGCTACTATATCCTAACCTAAAATTTAAACGTAAATAAATAAATTGTTTGAAATAATAATTTGATAGTAAATAGAAAATTATACAAATAAATAACAAACATGGTAAGTTACATTTTTTAATTAATTTTATATGTGATAAAAAAAACTTTTTTATGAACAAAATTGCAGTTTCTTAAAAAATTTAAAGACTTATCATATCATTCATGTTATTTTAATAAACTCAAATAATTTATGGACATTTATCATTAAATTAAATAAAAAAATATTTATTTAAATTATATAAAAAAATTGTGCGCTGTAAATTATTGTTTATTTAAACTAACCAAAAGGAAATTGTATTTAAATTTTTTTTGTTAAAACTGAAACTTAAATTTATTTTTTCGAATTTAATTGTAGCTTTTTTTCTTTTTTTAAGTGATTATACAAATGTTAAGAAATTAAAACTTTAAAATTAACAAAACTAACAAAACTAAAACTTTAACTCAAGAATTACGTTTTGAATAATTTATTTTAATTAAACACTTATTTGTTTTAGGCGAGAAATGCAGAAAAAGCTATGTAAGTAATAAAAATATAATTAAAATTATGTGTTTTTATTTTTATTCTGAATTAATCTAACAATTACAAATTATTGTGCAATATTACAAAATATAATTTTCTTTTTATTAACTAAATAATTACCGTTTTTTAGGACAACTCTGGCTCGTTGGAGAGCAGCACAGAGCAATGAAGGTTTGAAAAAAGAGCAAGAAAGAAGACCCTATTTAGCTTCGGAATGTCCAGATCTGAAAAAAGCTGAAAAATGGAGAACACAAATTATACGAGAAATAGCAAAAAAGGTTGCACAAATTCAAAACGCCGGTCTAGGAGAATTCCGCATTCGAGATTTAAATGATGAAATAAATAAACTTTTACGAGAAAAAAGGCACTGGGAAACTCAAATCAAGGAACTTGGTGGGCCAGATTATTCGAGAGTTGGACCCAAAATGTTGGATCATGAAGGACGAGAAGTAACTTAATTTTTCATTCTACTTATTTAATTTATTTGTCATAATAATTATCTGCTTAAAAAATAACATAAACAATTTAAAGGTTCCAGGAAATCGTGGTTACAAATATTTTGGAGCAGCCAAAGAATTGCCCGGTGTTCGTGAGCTCTTTGAACAAGAACCACCTCTGCCACCTAGAAAAACCAGGGCAGAATTGATGAAAGATATAGATGCAGATTACTACGGGTACCGAGACGATGACGACGGTATTTTAATACCTTTAGAAAAAAAAACAGAAGAGATATCTCGCAAAAAAGCTATTGAGGATTGGAAATCTGGTAATGATAAGCAAGTATCAGATGAATCTGACGAAGAACAGGTAGATCAAAATAAAACATCTCAGCAACCAATTCCAAGTCAGTTAGACATCCAAAAAGCACTGCTGGAGCGACGGAAAAAAGATTTACTCGAACAATATGGACTTTCAAAATAACATTTTGAGATTAACGACTACTAATGGTAGGATTTGTATTTATTTACATAAAATAAATAAAAAATATGAACTCAATGTAAACAAATGCGTATCAGAAAATACTTTGTAAAATCAGTATTTAAAGTATTTTATTATCTGACACAAATAAAATTATTGATAATAATCTACTTTGAATTGAACTAATTAAAAAAAAACTCAATAACTATTTACAGTGTAAATTTATATTGCATCTTGGAATGTTATGTGTATATATTAAATTAAAATATTACTATGTATGTAGTGAATAGCGAAATTGAAAACAATTCAATATCTATTTGTAGGTTTATTTTTCTGAATGTTGGAATACAATTGTTATAAAACACCACAGATATAGTTATTATTTCACTTAACATTATGAAATACCATTGATTAAAAGTAATTGTTTTTTTTGTGCAATAGACGGTTAAACCTTCATGAATTTGTATTTAAAAAATGTGCTTACAAGAAAAATTGCCATGATTTTTTATTTGTGAACTTCGCCATGAATGGGTAATTTTTGTTTTCTTATTAGACGATTATTGTATTGTTGACATTGAGATTTATATCATTAACAAATCTGTTTATGTGTATAAAAATGTTTATCATTGGTCATTGTGATGTTCACAGATACATCAAAATTCAATCGCTGTTACAATTCATAGTGTTTAGATTTGAAAAATAGTGAACAAATGTGAACAAGAAATAAATTTCTCTTCGAGTATGGATAAAACGAATGTTAATACGTTCGACATTGTATTTTGTTTGTTTGTTTTTTTTTTGTTTACTTGTATTATTTTGTTTAGTTTGTCACATTTTTCTCGCGTTTTCTCAAAGAACAATTCCTTACAAAATTACGCAAAAAGTCATTCTCATAGTTTTCATGACATCACAATTGCGCCTTAATCCCTCTGAACGGTTGAAAAAATTGAACAATTCGCACATTTTACATTATTTATACATTAAAGTTGAATTCCAAAAATTTTTTTTATTTGAGGTTGCAAAAATTGCACTTTATGAGCGTAATACATAGTTACACTCCCATACAATTGTAAAAATGAAAGCTTAGTTTTTTAAGTATAGAAATATCAATGATATTCATTTATATCTGCGGTTTTAATTAATATAAAATTAATTTCAAATACATTTTCAATTGAATGAATCTGATTTATTTAAATATACAATGTGCCAGAATGTTTTTAATTATTATTATTGAAGTTATATTTAAAGAAGTGTACTCAAAAACAATTTTTCGAGGAAAAGAAATTTTTTGCTTTTGCAAATCAATAATTATGATTTTAAACTTTAACATTGTTAATTTTCAACTAAAACATTGTCTAATGATTATTATTTTATCAAGTTTGCTTAGTTTTGTAAAATTAATTTTGTAATAGTTTATACATTTCTATTCTCTGGAAAAATGTTTCTTTGAATTTGTACTATTATAGTGTTAATACACAATTGTATTTCATTTAAAATATACCGAAAACGAAAAGTTAGATTCAAACTACCTTATATCAGTTTTTTATATTCTATTAATAGCGTATTATTGGGCTTGCAATCAACTTTGCATTATCTTACATTGTTAATTTCATATATTTGTAATACACATTGGTAACCACCTACTTCTATTAGCTCTCAAGATATGTCTAAATCAATATAAATCTTTTTTTTCACTCGTTACTATTATTTGTCTTTATTATATAAAATTCCAGGTGCGAAAAATACAATAAACCATATTCATTCAATCAAAACAAAACTTTTGATTTCAAAAGTTCATCAGTCGTAAATGAATAATCAATGAATTTCCGACAAATGTTTATTCATTAAATATTAATAGTTCATAAAAAATGTCTGCAGCAAAAGAAAAAAGAGCTCGAGACTTAGTTCTTAAATACTGACTCATGCCAACACCACCTAAATCACTCTACCTATAAATTCATCTGCAGTCTGCCAAACCAACAGTCACTCATTGTTCGTCTACAAGTGTCTAGTTGCATTTACGATGATGCGCTATCTTTTTTGTTATTTTTTGTCTTTCTTTTTAATTTCTGCTTACAATATCTTTTTGTTGTTGTTGTTTTAAACTCTAGATTACCGTAATATGAATGCTAAAATCATCACATCTGCATTTACGAGGTGCATAATGCAAATTTATTGTGCGTCGTGGAATTTTCAAAATCTATCTTCCTCAGACCTTCTTCTTCTTTTTGTTTTGTTTTTTCGATAATTTGATTACCGTGCAATCCAATTGACCGTCCCTTTGATAGCTTAAATCTGAACCAAGTTTTTGACACCGGGATATAAAAGGCACAAAGTAACAAAAATAAATCAACGCCCTTTATAGGCATCTCTAAGAAAGCTCGACAATAACAACGTCATCACTGCAAGCGCACGTTTATTTCAATTTTTGTGTATTATTATATTTTATTTTAATTTCAGAAATATGTTAAAATAAGATGCGTTTGCAGCTGAAAATTGGCGTATCAAAGGGAACGTTTGACAATAAGTTCCGAAGCACAAGGCCCGGAGACCAAATTTGTGAGCGAGAGAGAGTGAGTGAGCACTCTCAAAAAAAGACAACTCGACTTCGGCGTCGATGATCAGGCAGTAAGATGCTCCCAAGGCTTCCGCGCTTGCTCGCTTTTCATTGTTCTCCATATGTTTCGTTCGGTACTTTTATTTTTTTTTCGCCGCCCGAGCTTTCCATCAAAGGCTCGTCCAGAATGGCGGCACGACAATTTCACCGAAACTTGTTATCATCATCAGACAAAACCTGCAAAATTTTTGTCGAGGCCTGTTCAGGGTCTGAGTAACGAGTGCCAGCGTTGGACCTGCGTCGACTGGTGGGAGCTGCGCATTTCGTTCCAGTGCTGCAGTTCCTCGGTGCCGGAGCTGTTGAGACCCAGACAGAGCCAGCCGATGACCTCACGACTCTTTTTGCCCATGGCTCCACGCCGTCGGTTGTACACCGTGATAAATAACGTTACGTCGCCGAGTTGAAACAAGGCAACCTGTATAAACAACATCAATTATTATAACAATATTGAAGATTTAATTTTACAATTAATTTGTATTATTTTAAAAATTATCAACTCGAAGAATTAATGTTTTAATATTTACTCGTAGAACCGGACGTTTTGATATTATAAATTTAATACATTTCATAATAATAATGAAATTGCGGTCGCTGTTGTCAAATCTGATAATGATAATATACTATATTGAATCACATGTTAAAAGCCATTGTTTGTAACGTTCCATTTTATTCCTCTGAAATCAATCTTTTAGAAGATATCAATAATCAATACCAAGACTCGAAGATAGTTGTATATTATTCTCTGAAATCAACTTTAAAAGAAGGGGCAATAAAGAGAGCAATGTGATATCTTTGAAAGAAAAAGTATTTATTGTTTGGAGAAATTTGATTAGTTATATAAATTGAATGTTCGTTAGTTATATAACCATTAAACTTTCAACCATTTGTGCATTGAAATTTAATTAAAATTGTCACTGTTATTGGCATGATCTAATAAAAAAGAAAGCACAAAAATAAATTAATTGACTATAATACTTGTCAAATTGATGAGATTTAATCTATATTTTTTATTTGACAATCGAATAATTAAGTTTACCTTTCTTTCTTAATTTGTTATCTCAATTAGATTATAAAAACATCAAAATTAAATAATTATCTTAATAAGACTGACTTTTCTGTCATCCTCAAACTTACAGAAGCTGATAATATTTGTACTATTTATAATAACAAGCAAACAGTCTGACCTGAAATATAAACGTTTCCTTATAAAGAGGATTTGGCTGAGCGCGTCTTAATCCTGTCTTTGATCTGCCCATTTCATGGCCGTAGCTGTCCACCAGTGCCAATTTGACGTAAGTGTCAGGTGGCTTTGTGTCGTTGCCTCCGCCGCCCCTGAAGTGTGATCCTTTTATGATTTCAACTGACAGACGTCCTGTTGTTCCGTTGTACGCTAATCCCAAAAGAATTTCGGCAACACTTCCGCCTTTCATGCTGCTGCCATAAGGCGGTGTTGTCGGGGACGCATAAGACTGCACAGATTGTTGCGACCCCGTGGAGTCGCTTCTTGTTAGGCTGTTGGTGGTGCCCCAATCCTGTATCTAAAATAATATTTTTGTTATAATCAAAATTGTAAGAAAAAAAACTGAATTACAATTGTAAGAAATAAATTTAATTATATTTTTTAACTAAAACTTTTAGAAACAAAAATTCATTTTGTAAATTTTTTAGGAAAGGAAGTTGCGTACTGAAGAAGGTGGTGGTTGCAGGGGCAACACCATGGTGGTTTCCAACTGAAGATTAATTTGATCAAAGGAAACACGCGCCTCGCCGAGCAACCTTTCCCGGCGCATTCTGCCGCCCCACATGTAAACACGAAGTCGCACGCCCATTGCATTCACGTCTTCGGGATTAACGCGAGGCAACAAGAAACTCTCCATGTACTCAGGCGAGACGCCTTGCCGGACTCTCGTCTTGCGTCGCTGCTTTTTCGACGGTAGCAATACCAGTCGCACTTGGCTGCCACCGGTTACAGCCGGATAATTGCGGCCTTGCAGTACATGAATCTGTGAATAATTTACAAATTATCATATACACCTTGTTTATGCTCCTCTAACTAACTAAATTACCCCTTTTTTACATATTTGTTTAATTCTCATTTTTGAATTTAAAAACAACAACAAAAGAATTAGATATGCGTACTGTCATCTCACGCATAGGCGCGTCATACAAAAAGGCCACTTCCAAACTACCGACGTCTTCATTTGGAAGTACCAGAGACGAAATAGTGTCGTTGACTGTTTCTGATCTGAATTCCTCTATTTCAGTATCTTGATCCCGGTTGTCAAGTATTACACTTGAAGAACCCACTTCTACTACGCACTGGAAATTTTTTTTAAATAGTTCATCATTAAGGTTTTTTTTTATAAAGTGTGTTATAAAATACAATAATTGAACTCATTATGTCAAATGATATACTTAATTGGAATACATTAAAATATTATTATCACCTGCTGCTGATCCATGGCCGGATGCTCGTCGGGACAATTACCGGAAGTACTTCCAGGGTCAGCTGAAATACAGCGTATATTTGTTAGATATTAAAATATCATTGAATAATAAATTTAATAAACATTTATAATTATTTACTGACCCACAACGGTCGGTCCATCTTCCGCCTGAATAGTCAGAGTGTCAGTTGGATGTGACGAATATTTGAGTCTGCGAAGAGCGTCTTCTTCTGAATCCGAAGAAGTTTCCGGATCAGACAATGTAAAATTTTTGCCTTAATTTTATAAACACAACATTAATCATCGCATTCAACTGTACTAAATGCTTGAAGCTACAATTTTCTATAATGGAAAATGATCATGTTCAGCGGGAGAAAGGCGTGAGTATAAATTTGGTGGAAATTATTAAAAAAAATAAAGAAATACAAAAAACTCCTAAGGTAAATGGGTCAATTAGTAATCATCTATGTCTCTTTTACAGTGATCGATAAAACAACATTAAAAAAATCTAATAATCATCTAAAATAACCTATTTAAGGATATTAAATGTGTATTATCATTTCAATATAAATTTCAAAAAAAAAACAAACAAACAAAAATCATGAACTGAAAATTCTAGTTCAAAAATGTCGATTGTTCAAGTGATTATTCATTAATTGGACCATTTACCTTAATAAAAAATTAATACAAAATAGATAACCAAGGTTTTGGTCATAATTTTCCTTCATTTATACTCCGTCTTTCTTATACTAAATATTATTCACTACTATTTCAAATAATGCCAGAACAGTTTTGTTTTTGTTAAAACTTCAAAACAAAACTTATAACAGCAATAATTTGCCTTAAACCACACAATAGTTCGGCCTGATCGATTAGAATGTATTCATTGTATGACAAATAATAAATTTAATTAGATATATGTATAAATCTGATATCGATCAGTTTAATCACATGCATTTTATAAGGTCACCGCCAGTCTCTATTGTATTGACCAAGTATTTTGTTTGTTTCTTTATTAAATGCTTTCTTTATATTATCTTAAAGACAATTATTCAACTTTTTAAGTGAAAACCAAATATTAAATGGAACTTTACAAAACACTTGACTTTTAAAACAACAAATACTAATTTTCTAATTTTGTAGCAATATCTATTAAAGCAAACTAATATGAATTATTTGTTTATAAAAAACAATACCAGCATTGGATGAAATGCACATTACAACTAAAGTGAAGATGATCATTCTCATGCAATTTCTATTGCCATTTTTTTGTTTTGTCTTTGGTACTAAATTGGTACCTAAATTTTTGGAGAGCTGGGACGTGGAGCTGTTGCTGGACTCGCAAAGTGGCACACAGACACCGCCAAAGAGTGTCGCTGATGCCGGCGGTATGAAGCACCACTTGCGCGACAAGTACAAAACCACAACCAGCAGAAGTGCAACAAAACCAGCGCAGGCACCAAGAAACGCTGTCGTTTCCACTGGTACTGCCAATACATCACAACCAATTACTTTTCAGAGAAAAACAATTTAATATATTTAAAATCAAAAGAAAATCATTATTAAAACCTTAAATTAAGAACAAAAAACACATTTAAAGTAAGAACAACCATTTGTAAATAATTAAAAAGATTATTTCGTAGAGTAAAATTAGTTTTGTTTGGTTTGAAAATTGACTCTTCCATCATTATGTCAAGTCTTGCACAATTTTTGTCGAAAATGGGAAAAACTGTGATAATCACTTTTAAATGCTCAGGGATATTTTTTTCTTGTAAATTATCAAACTGTTTACATCAAAGTAAACAATAGTCACCGTCACTAATAATAAAGTTGAACTATAAAATATCAGTGCGCTATTCATTCATTTTTATGAATGAAAATGAAAAACAATGAACCTGTCTTAGCAAACAATGTCTCAACTGTTATCCTGATGTACCTCATGACACCATTCAAATTCTTTTGACAGTCACCCCAGCAGTTACAGCCAGTTTATCGATAAATGTTGTTGGCTCATGACTATTCATTATGCGAGTCGTCATTCAAGGCCAT
>JABFPM010002119.1:0-17642 GCA_022817325.1 Idris sp. 1 HC-2018 | reverse complement strand
AGTTTTTTGTATTCATAAAAAGTTAAATTTTTTATCAATAAAATACTAAAGTATTTTTTTAATTTTATTGTAAATTATTTTTAATTTTCATGGTCAAAATGACGCAAATATTTACCAATTTTGAACAAAAAATTTTTTTAAATTAAATATTATTTTTATGTGGTTTTTATAGTTGATGTTTGAAATGAGATACTAAAGTAATATTTTGCCAAAATATGCAAGCTTAATTACATTTCATTATTTGAAAATAAACATCTATGTCCACGGTGTTTACACATATGTGTAACATGATAACAAAATTGCAAAATGATTTGTACTTGATGATAACCCAAATTATTTATTTAAATCAAAATATTTATGACTTTAAATTGACTTTTTATTAACTCGTAGGTTTCCATTTAAAAAAAATTAACCATTTGGTTACTAGAATTTTATTATCTAAGCATTTATAATATTTTAGTAAATACTTTGTATATTATGTAATATTATTATTAGTATTAAATATGTATAAAATGTTATTGATTGATGAAAAACTGAATTTAATACGATTAAAAAGTATTTTTGCACAATTTATATAAATCTGACCACGGTGTTTACAAGTGATTTTTCTTGAAATAATACGCATTAATAGTCATAAAATTTAAATTTGACAAAATTGATTTAAATCTTCAAATTAAGAGTGTTTACGTAGAAATCTGAAGTGAAGAACAACCACGGTGTTTACATAAAAATACTCACTTTTTGAGTAATTTCTTAAATACGATTTCAGTTCTCATTATAATAAACAATTTATGTCGAAATAAATATACAAAAAACTGTCCATATATACGTAAAACTTCGAAGTCACTGTTTTGGTAGATATTTGTGGAATCATTCATATAATTATTTATATTTTATAGTTTTTTTATGTATTAAGAATGTATAAACTTTTCAGGTATAATAATGTCAAAGAGGTTGCGTTTATATTTTGTATTAGGCTTCGTAACAATTTTTATCTTTTTCCTAACGATAAATCAGCGTCGCGACAGCTACCTCGAAAATCGTTTATCTCCCATGATAACGGTACGTTTAAATAGCCTAATTAAAATAATTCTTATTCAGCTTGAATAATTTATTAAATTACTATTTTATATAATCTTTTTCTTTGGAAACAATTAAACATACGCAAATATTAATATTTATAAATTTGTAAGTCAATTTTATACAAATTTGCAAGACAGAATTTTTACTTCAAATTAATGGAGACATTAAAATTTGCAGAATTTTTTGAAAGGCTCAAACACTGCCGAAAATGTTACGACATTTGAAATTGTTGAAGTCCTCGAGTCACAAAGGCGAATTATTGACAGGGAAATGTTCGATTATCCTTATCAAAATGGAAAATATGGAATTAATGCGAGGTATAACAAGTTGATCTCAATTTTGATATAACAAGAAAATTATTATTAGACTTTTATTGTTATAAGATCTGCACGTTATATAATGTGTGATCATATTTAAATACCCAAGCACAAAACATGTAAACTTAATTTAATGTAATTGTCTTAATGTTATTTTGTTGGGAAACAAACCATTATAACTAATATTTTGAGTTAGCTAATGAAATACTATTTTCTCGTTTTTAACATCCTTTTTTCCCAGCCTAAGTAATTTTATAACTAATCAGGTTATTTTTAACTCAATTATTATTTGAAATTGGATTAAAAGTTTTTGAGCAAAAAAGTATTTCTTTTTAAAGACAATTTAAAAAATATATGTTTACAGTAAATTGCAAGACCTTGTAATGGAAGCAGGCGGACGACCAATGAGAAGTGTAATTTTGACAAGCTGGCGAAGTGGCAGCACTTTTTTAGGTGACGTTGTAAATGCACATCCAGCAAACTTTTATCATTACGAGCCACTTTTGGATTTTGGAATTATTCAAGTGCGCAGTCCGCCTCTGTCAAACGAGGCTGTCAAAAATCTTTTGAACCTTTTTAACTGCGATTATTCACAAATGGGTAAACGTTATATATATATATATATAATTACAATTCAGGCTAAAATTATCTTATTTTAAATTTTTAAAAACATTTTACTCAAAAGTTTAAAAAAAAATTGCAGATCACTATTTGGAATATGGAAAAACTCATCCCTGGGTGTTTAATCACAATACTCATTTATGGAGACAATGTCAGGGTCACAAATCAATTTGTTGGAATCCCAAATTTGTCTCAAGATTCTGCAAGCTGTTTCCCTTTCAGTCGATGAAAATTGTCCGTCTTAGATTAAGACTTGCCGAAACATTTTTAGCACAAAAAAAGTAAATTTCAATTCAATAGTACAAAAACAAAATTAACATAAGAAGAAAAATATATGTAAATTTACGTTATTAACTTGTAGAAAATAAGATTTTAACTTTTTTAATTTAGATTAGGTGTAAGACTTGTGCTGTTAGCTCTAGATCCTCGAGGAATTTTACAGTCCAGAAAACACCGTGAGTGGTGCCCCGGTGAGCCAGACTGTTCCGACCCTGCTTTGCTCTGCAGTGACATGGTTTCGGATTTCAACGCGGCGGTGAAATTTTCCAAAAAATATCCCAACACTTTTAAGTAAAAAAAAAAACATTTTTTTAACTTTAATTAACCCCTTCATTCAGCTTGTACATTAGAATTTTGTCAAACAACAGTATCATTAATTTTTGTTTTACATGTTTTTTTCATTAAATTTTCAATACACAGAAATTTGTGTACTAAAATAATAATGGAAAAGTTTGTTAATAACAATTTTTTCTTAATTTGTTACTGATAAAGATAACATACACGCAAAATAATTTGTTTATTATAAAAATGTACTAGAAGGGTTAAAATACAAAAGTGTATTTTGTATTATAAAAAAGTATTATTTTTTTCAGAATCGTTCGCTACGAAGATTTATCAGTGGAACCTTACGAGGGCACGCAGGAGCTTTACAAATTTTTTGGACTCAATTTTCATGACAATGTAAAGCGATTTTTGGACACGCACACAAAGACTGACGTGGGCGGTGCGTCCAGCACTTTTCGCAATTCAAAAGCTGCCCCGTTTCACTGGCGCAACGACCTCGATTTCGACGAGGTACAAGAAATACAGGAAAACTGTAAAATTGCAATGCGACTCTGGGGCTACACTCTAGCGATGAACGCCACTCACCAGAAAGTTTTTAATCCAATCACAAATTTTAGCCTCACTAGTCCCTAAAACAAACTCATTATGCTTGAAAAATAAAAACATTTTTGCGTGTTTTTGCTGGACAAAACAAAGTATTCCAGGATCTCGATAGGATAAAAGATATTTTTTCTATTAATTTCTCAGCTAGAGTTTGTAAAGAAACAAAAAAAAGGGGAAATATTTTGTCAAGTTACTCATATTTGATGTAAAGAGATTGGTTGTGTTCATATTTTTACTTTTATACACTTACAAGTAAAAAAAAAAGAGGAATTTTATAAAATTTGCAAAATCAACTCAATAATAGTTTTAACTACGCACGAAAATGTCACAAAATACGTAGGAAATTGTTCTTTAATTAAGAAAACATAAAACAGTATTGAGATTAAAGCTTGCTGATGAATAAGTGAAAAAAAGAGAAATGTATCGCATTAGGAGTTTCACTTTGAATAACTTTCATGACAAGAGTAGATTAAAAAAAGTATTATTTTATTGCCAACCGTATAAAACTTGCTCACGTTCGTTGCCATTTTATGAAAAAAAAAGTTATTGCTCAGTTCCAACAGACACAACAAAAACGTGTCAGTTAAAAGTTACTGCAGCTTGATTGATGTACATAAATTGCACAAATACACTTGTTATTATATTAGTTTTAAAAAAGTAAACAGCAGAAAAATGAATACCATTTTATTATACATATAGTGAGAAATATGAAATTTACACGATGTTATGTAATTATTTATTTTAGCGCATAATTTTAGTCTTTTGTACAAAGTCAATGTAAAGAGTTCATCTTCTTCTGTTTGTTACATTTTGTGTTACAATTATTGTGAAGCAATAAAAAGGGACAAACGATATGCATAAATTAATTGTTACTGTGTAAAATTATAATTTATTATTTTCTAAGAAAGCATGTTGATATTACATAATAAAAGTGCAATCGTTTAAAAAAAAATTAAAAATTCTTTTTATTCTCGACTTCGTAAGATTAACAGGCCTAACCAAATGGATCTTATGCTTTCGATGTAAGTTTCGATGTGACAAGCCAAAGCAAATTCCACTGGTCCTGTAATCATGTGACTTTTTGTCGACAAAACCAAATTTAAAAGTTCGTCCAATTTAGTGTAATGCAGGTTTATTATAAATCCATGGATATAAAAAACCCGGTACAATTGTCTCAATTTTTTCTTGTCAAACTGCGATCGTGAAGACAGGCCACTGTTTTTTGACAGAGAAGATCGCAAAATTGTTTCTGCGTGATCGTTGAAAATTGTTTGCAGCTCCAGAGCCTCGCGCCACTGGACCAAACAGTCCTTCAGCTTTTGTTCCATTTCTTCGATTTCCAAGGCGATTTGTTGATCATTTGATTTGTCGAAATTTAAATGTAAAATTTGTAATTGGCTCTCAGAGATGGCGGAATTTATGCTCAGAGCTTGCCAGTCGCGATTTGTTTCGGGATTATATTTGAGAGTTGACGGTGCCATAGACTTGAGTGTGTTGTCCCATACCTAAAATCAAAAATGTTGGTAACTTTTTGGATAGTAACTTTTTTCTAGGTTATTAAATTTTAATTACAGTTTTTGGATCAATGAGTCGGAAAACCGTTGTAAGTGAGCAGCGACTATCATTTAGATTGTAATAATCTCCGCTTTCGAGGTCCCACAAATACGTATTCTGAGATGGGTCGGTTGTTAAACAGTAAGCTGTCAGTTTTGATATTTGGGATGAACCTAAAAAGTGTATTAAATATTTTACAATGTTCTTTTTACATGAAAAATTACTTCTTTATACCAAAATAAATAAAAAATTTACTTTTCCTCAATGAAAAACAAAATATGTTGATATCCCTCGTTTTTGACAGTGTTACCAATTTATTTTTCTTTCTTTGCATTGAAAAAATCAAAAAACAACATATTTTAAGTTGGTAACTCGCAAAGCTGCACTAGTGTGAAATTGACAGCCCTACGAGTTATCAACGTAAAACTGGTTTCTTCGTATTAATCTCAACTTTTTAAATAGGTTTTACCTAAAAGCACGTAAGTCTGTAGTCCCAAACCCTGAAACAAGGCCGTAAGCAGAGCAGCACGTCCATAACTGTCAACCTTATTTAGGTTCAAAGCCTGCCTGGGTTTCAACGGCCCGTAATGTGTAGGAAGTGATGTCAGCAGCGTCACAAGTTTGGCCACTTCCTGGGGATCTTGTAATTCCTCTATTTTGTAAGGTACTGAGATGCACTTTTGAATGGCTTTGGACAATGCCTCTAGGGATCCTTCGTCTACAGTTCCGACCGTCCCAACATGGTGCATCTTCATCAACACATAAAGCCTGGTATAAGAGTATCCAGGACTTGCCTGGACGTATCCAAGCAGGTGTCTGGGACTCCTAAGTGGGGATAGCCCTATCCACCTCTCGACTTCTTGGTAGTAGCTAAGACACTCCAGAGGAATGATGGTTTCTCCCAGCCATTGAAGTCCCCAGATGGGATGTTGATCAAACAATCGTAGTTTTACGTATTGTTCGCCCGTGAGTCTGGAAACCTTGGGTAATATCATTGGATTTGTAAATAAAATGACAATATTTTTGTTAGATATTCATACTGCATTGCATAGATATGGAACACCAAATCTGGATTTTCAACATCACATGTTTTGGCAGTGAATAAACGCCTCGAGAAGAGAATCGAACTTGCGTTCAAACACTCCTCAAGCAAATGTCTTCACTACTAAAACATAGTAAAGATTGCTGAATAATCCTAAATAAGGATTAATAGTATCGCATTCTACACTGAAAATTGACCAATTTTGGCGAACGGTTCGCTCCATCGATCAAATTTTTCGCCTAACCTATTATCGCATTATCTAATTGATGGTCAAGCTTCAGAGATGGGGGAATACCCCATTGTTAGTTAGGGAAAAGCTACACAGATAGCGTTAGTTTAACAACAGATTTCCATAGAGATTTCATTGTTGTTAAAAAAGTTCTATAACAGACAGTCCTCTCTTTAGTTAACCTTAATGCTTTCCAAATAGGCCCTACACTTTTAAGTACTTCCCATTAGATGTCGTGCGTAGACAACTCTAGACACTTGATCATCAACCAGTTAAATTAAAAGCAAATTTTCAATGTACTACACCTTGAATTGAATGGTCTGTTGCCAGACCGGGGCAGGACCGTCTGCGACCGAGGTCATGTGGACGATGTTGCACCACTCGACCTCGACCACCGGCTGCACCAAAGCTGATTCCTCTCTAACCGGAACCTCTATTCCCCTAAGGATGGTTACAATCAAAACCTGTTTGCCCTTCGGACCGCTGGTGATACTGTTTACGGGCTTAGCTGGGGGCTGTTCCTGGCACTGAAGATACTGGAAAATCGGAAGCGACATTAAGGAAAAACTCTGCTCGACAACCGCGATCTCCAGGGGTTTTGTCAGTTTTTTTTTCGGGGCCCTCCTAGCTTTAGGTAGGGGACCAGGCAGCGTTAGTGCTTGGTCCAGCAAGTGGAAATACTTCTTAGGCTCAAGGTCAACTTCGCTCCGCCACCGAAACATCGAGACGATCTTCTGGGGATTATTAGGATCGTTGCTTGGGGTATACTGATGACCCAGGGTCTCTTGGGATTCAGGTTCTCGGGTAACCACCGAGACCGTGCAGACCAGGAGACCCGAGTAGACCTTTCCGGAGTTGTCGGAAATAGCGAAATCGGTCTCCAGCTGTTTATTGCGTACGTTGTGCTTGGGAAAGGGCAGCGGAACCGATACAGCTGAGCCATCTTGGGCGACGACCCGGATGGAAAAGTCATTCGAGTCCGAGGGCTTGCGAATCAGAAATTTGTAGAGCTTCCGGTTAAAGGGTTGCTGTTCCTGGCAGATGGCCTTCTTGCGGAACATCACGCTCGCCGAGGTGATTTCCAGAGTGGACTCCTCACAGTTCTCTTCGGAGCGGATTAGAATGTCCCTAATAGCTACCTCAAGGAGCTTCCCCGAGGGATGTCTGGGGATTCGATCGGTGACCTTGGATCCAGACATTTTCAGTTCAGGTTTGATTACTTGACGGTTTAGCGGGTGCTGTGACGAGATGTAGAGGCCGTCTTCGGCGAACTGCAGGTCGTCGCACTGCCTAATCGATCGCACTATATTCGTTGTTAACACTGGATTTGTGTCGACCACTTTGTTGATTACCGGTCGAACTGCATGGAGACTTAGGTTGGGTTTTTTGTCGAGGGATTCAGGTTTTACGAAATCTGGAGACGTTGAGGTCATTGTTATTTGTAAAAATATCAAGAAAAAAGAAGGGTAAAATGGTGGAAGTAATATTAAAAACAATGAGGTTTATAGGTTAAGTTAGTTTTAAAATATGATATTGATAACATAATTTGGAAAAAGAGAAGGGAGTTTAGGGGTAAGTTTTAATGTAGATCGGAATTTCAAGATTAAAAAACTTTTTAGTCTTATTAGTGAAGGAAAATTCAAGAATAAGTGGGAAATTAAGGTTAAGTTTAATTGAGATACAATATTGATGCTATATTTTTGAAAAAGCAGCGGTTAATTTTAAAATGAATTGAAATGTTTAGAATTAGGAAAGTTTTAGTTTGAATAGTGAAGGAAATTTTTGATACAAAAAGGATATTTAGGTTATGTTGAAATATGATATTGATATCACATTGTAGGGAGAAAAAGGAGGGGGGAAATTGTGAAATTTATAGGATTAAAATACGTTAGTTGCTTTGGAAAGCAACGTGCGAAAAAACACTTGTTGTGTTTGAGTGACGGGTATCCATAGTTACTGTGCAAGACAGGTGTAGGGTGTACAGGAGACAATGCACTAAGAGAAATAATATAGTTACACCAATAATAATTTGACATTGAAAATTTATTTGAAATTAAAAACAAACAGTATTTTGGAATCACCATTTGCAATGGAGTATAAAAAAAATAAATAAATAAAAATAATAAATTTTTCGATTAATAAATACTAAAAAAATTTGTAGCAAAACTGGTATCAAAATTTTACTTTCCAATGTGCACAAACAGCCTGTCTTTTATGTCATTGAGCAAATAATGTTGTCGAAGAGCTGTTAATAAAAAATTTTATCCTTGAGAATAAAATAAGGTTGAAAAATTACGGCAAAAACTTGAGTCCTTTAATCAAAGGTTTTTGAACCGCTATCAGAAAATGATACAGTGCAACAGTACTTTTGTAGACATCAATCACAGAAAAAAATGATACAGTAATTTTAAAATTTTTCATTATGTTGAGTAATTGGAACGCCCTACTTTATGCAAAGATATTTTCCTCAATTGGGTCCCCAACAACTGTGTCACTTGGACAAAAATTACATAAGCGTTTGTAATTTTCGGACACACATAACACACATTTATCAGCAATGATGCAATTAAATAACATCTTTATTAGTATCTCTTTTTACTTGATTTATATTTTATCTCTTAACATTTCTCTTGATTTAAAATAAGAAAATATCAATTAGAGTTAAAACATTTTTTTAATAATAATTAATCATTGCTTTATTGCTTTTATGACGTGTTATTAAAAGAATTTGCAAGTCAAATAAGTAAACTGTATTTTTAAAACAATTTATAAATAATGGAATTAATTTTTTCTTGTATTGTATTTATATATTTTATTTATATTACACATTTTTTGTATTGAAATTATTTTTCATTTTATTGTATTTGTAAAAATGTGATATCTGGATTTTATGTTCAAGAATTCCTCAATTAATGAAAGTGGAATCATTTTACATTGACCTGCTTTTATAACTTTTCATAAATTATATACACAAATTAACTATGTCCTACAAATTATTTTGCATCAAATTTGTTCCTGGTATTTAAACTTTGTTTTTTCTTTCAATAACTTGTACACATTTTTAATTAATTAAAGTTATTTTAAGCTACTGTCATAAATAGTGATTAAAAATTCAAACTAAAACCTCTTACTTATTCAATCGGATTACCTAAAAATAAAACTCATAACAATTCATTTAATAATTTATGAGAAACTGTAAATGCAAAAAGAACAAAAAAGGAACGGTACATGAACGCTTAGATTAATTGTTAACAATTAATCTATGTTAATAGATTAGTGCAAATTAATTGTCTTATAAAATATTAATTAATAATTAACATAATTAATATTATGTTCCTTTCATCATTTATCATGTCCTTTTTTTCATATTTTATTGTTTCTTTTTTGTTTGTATAGGTGTGGCTCTGCAATGAAAATAAGTAATATTTTTTTTTCAAATCAACCAGACTTTACAGCCAAATTAAAGTCTGGTTCTGTTTTGTCAAAATCAAAACAAACTCGGTTACTTTATTTCCAGTTGTCACATGTTAATTATTTTCGTGTGATTAAATAAAAATTAATTTATTTTCAACAATGTATCTTTAATGTTTTTCCTTACATTGTTTTATTTATTTTTGAATGTTGTTGTTGTTTTTTTTACAACAAATTAGTGTTACTTTTTGTGTGTTAACAAGGTGTTTTAATAATCAATAAATATGCCAAACAGTGATTCAAGTGAGGAAGAATTTCATAGACGTCGTCCAAAACATGTTGAAAATTCGAGTCGGAATTTGTCTATAGGTATTTTTTTTAATCTAATATAAAATTATTAACTGATTTAAAAAAAATCTCTTTAAATAGATAACTCAGAAGCACTGACTAATTCTCAGTCAGTGAGAATTGAACCCTTGTCCCCAGATGTTTTGCGAATATGGAGCGAATTGCCCGAGGCAATACGTTTGGATCCAAGTTTATTAGCTTATAAAAAAGAATATGAAAAAATGTCTGGACAGATGTAATTTTATTTTTCATATGTAATATCTTTAAATAAAATTTTTAATATTTTAATTTGCCTGTTTTAAACTTATTTTTAGGGGTGCTGGAACGTCCAAAAATGTACCCCTGGAAGATTGTTTGATACTGAACTTATCCATTACCAAAAGAAGGTAAAACTTAAATTAAAATTTTAGTTTCAAAATCAATCAATTTTATTTTTTGATTTATAATTTTGCTGTTATTAAATTTTCTTATTTTTTTGTTCTAATAGAAAATTTGAAGACGAAGATGATGAAGTGCCTTTGCTTGAAAAAACGTATTCGCAAAAAAAAAGCAAATTCCGTTATGCAAAATTGTTTGCACTAACGTTTTTTTGGATCACATCTACGGTTACAAAAAGTTTTATTTATAGTTATAAAAATGAAGAAATGTTCTTGTTTACTTTTGTTTGAATAATTGTTTTTTGTCTGACAGTAGGAAATGAAAAATTAATCCCTGATTGATTAAACAAGTTTTTTTTAACAATACACAAAAATACTTTTTATTTAGGCAATTAAACGTTTCTTTTTATTTGCAGGTCATTTTGATGATGACCAGTGAAAGAGTTGAAATATTTCGACAGATATCAATTTCACAAAAAGGTATTCTCTTTTAAAATTTATGATTTATTGAATTATCTAATCAAGAAGGTGATTTGTGGCCTTGGCTTTTTGTCGCGTTTTAATAATTAATAATGATAAATTGTTTTTTTTTTTTTGTTAGAAAAATTATTTTTGGATACACCGAAAAATAATCGAATCGACGTTACCGTCGAAGGATCCTTTTATCCTTTGCACAGCAAAGGTGTTAACAATAGCGAAGAAACAAACAATTATGTTACTTTGTGGCTGGAACTTTGCCCAAACGGATATGTCAATCAAACGCAAATGAAAAATGCAATAGTAAGTAAAAAAAAATTGAAAAAAAATCTTGGATCTTATTGTTGTTATTCTTTTTTTAGAATATCAGTGATCCATGGACGGTTCAACTTTTGCCTTTTGAACTAATAGACGTTTTTCCACCAGAAATACGAAAGCATGAATTTACTTTGAAACCATTTAATAGCAGGTATTTTTTGAAACAAAATCTAACTTGTTAGAATAAGTTATTTTTAAGGGAACATGCAACCCAAATGGCTAAAATTGACAAATGTAATCCGATTTTGATGGAAGTTCATAAAAATGCGTTTTGCTTATATATTAAAGATTTCTAGTAAACAATGGAAAAACGTATTAATTTATTATTAAATTGTTAATAACTATTAAAATAATTGCTAATTTTTAAGGAGAATATGTACCAAACTACACGATTGATTTGCTTGTTTGTTTGTTTTTATGTAATTACTCTTTATGATGTAGACAACAAATTGTGTTGAGTCAAATTTTGATATTGTGTAAATTAAAAATGTTATATTATTATTACTAAGACAATGCATAAGAACAGCAGAAAAGCAGCATCAAATTGAGCTATTTTCAGAACAATGTTAATAAAAAATGTTGAAATCAGAATTTTGATCAATACAAGGAGCAGCAGCAAGCAGGAGTTCGATTCCCGGCAAGGCAACACTTTAATTTCTTCTTTATTTTCAGATTAATTCTACATGACTGGACACGTGCGCAGAACAAATCGACAAAGTCAACAAAAAACATTGTTGTGATATTTATTTTTTAAACAAATTTTTTAATATTGAAATAAAAAAGCTAAATACGCGTGTTGCACGCATGTAACATTTTTTGTCATGGATAGGCAATAATGGCTAGATATTTTGCTACAATATCGGCTCAATCTTGGATCCCTATATTGTGCCAATATTAGACCCCAATATCAGACCAATATTGGACCCCTATATTGGGCCAATATTATCTGCCAACATTGTCTGATACCTGATACATCCCAATATCGGAACAATATTGCCATATTAAATGGGCCGATATTGGCCCGATTGTTAATGTCGGTATTACATCGTCGATTATATCGGCATTTCCACATGGGCAAAGAAAGTATTTTTAATTACAATAAAAATTTAAAAACGATACTTTAACGATAGTTTAAGAAAGATATTTATAAAAACAGGTGATCATTTTATTCACTTGCTGAAGTCAGTGCTGAAGTCATATATAACAAAATACAAAATATGACGTCACCGGAAAGTTAAAAAAAATCAAGTGAACAATGAAATTGAACGTAAAATGTATTATTTAACGATCTATTTACATTTTTTAAAGTTGCTAATATTATTTTTAAACTTAATATATTTTTTCATATGCATAATTTCTTTTGCAATTAATTTTTCATGAGAATTTAGTTGCTAAGTTGACTAGAGCAGACGCTATAACTACACTAATTGATCGTTAGATAACATAATTATTTTGTCATTTAAATCATTGAAATATTTTTATTTAATATATTTTTGTTAATTTAATTTTATGTTACAGTTTGCTAAAGAACAATACAGTAGCGTTGAACTTTCAAACAACCTACAACAGGAGTTTTCCTATCTCGGTGGCTTATAATTTATCGCCAATTAACGTTGAAGATGGAATTATTTATGCTGCCGGTATTTTACTTGGCCTTTATGTCCTCATCGTGTTTGAGGTAAACAAAAAATTACAAAATATTTTTTTTTAAAATTAGTTTGACTAAAAACTACTTTTTTCAGATAGTTCACAGGACCCTTGCAGCAATGGTGGCATCCACAATGTCATTAGCTATATTAGCTGCGATGAATGAGGTGACTGAATAAAAACTTAAAAAATTTAACTTAAAATTAAAACTTAAAAAAAGAAACTACATTAAAAAAGTTAAATTTGCTATAAATTATTTTTTCTGTTTTTTTAATTTTACTTTTTTTTAGAAACCAGCAATGGGAGAGCTAATATCTTGGATAAATGTTGACACATTGCTGCTTCTATTTTCCATGATGATTTTGGTGATAATTTTCAGCGATACTGGTGTATTTGATTTTTTAGCTGTTTATGCGTTCAAGGTTTTTATAATTTTATTTTTAACTCAAGTTTTCCAGTAATTGAGTTAATTAGTTTTATTATTTTTTTTTCTAAAAGTTAGATCTTTTTTAAATTTAAAATTGCAATAAAAAAAAAGTTTTTTTTTTTAGATAACAGGTGGAAAAAAGTGGCCTTTACTGAACACCCTTTGTTTTTTCACTGCATTCATGTCGGCATTTTTGGACAACGTCACGACGGTTTTGTTGATGACACCTGTAACTATTCGTCTCTGTGAAGTTATGCACCTGAACCCGGTGCCAATTTTGACGATTATGGTGTTTTACTCCAACATAGGTGGCGCACTTACGCCAGTCGGCGACCCCCCTAATGTTATAATTATGGCCCGAAAAGAAATCAAAGAAGCAGTGAGAATTGATTTGTTTTAAATTTTGTACAATTAAAAAAAGTCCTGCAGTACTGTTTATTGAACATTTAAAATGAGTTACATAAATAAAACTATTATTGTTACATAAAAATTCTTCGCGAAGTTATGCATACAGAAATTTAAATTTAAAGTTATAAATTATGCATATAAATTATGCTGATTTTACAATTGATAACTTGTTAGTGTAACCTATCTGCAAAAGTTAGAAGTCAATTACTGTGACATTAAGTACGATTTTATAATTAACTCTTACGTATAGGATAAAATAATGTGAAATGTAGAATTTGATCTGCATTTTTTGAACAACAACAAAAAACAGATTCTTTATTAACAATTTATTCTTTTTTTAGGGTATTGAGTTTGGATTATTTACAGTACACATGTTCATTGGCACTTTTATAATAACTATAATAATCTACATAAAATTGAGACTCATTTTTCGTCATGCCAAATCCTTTCAGTATGATGAACCTAATGATGTTCAGGTAAAAAAAAATTTTTTTGCAATATTTGACGAATCAGATTTGGGCGAATTTTGTATAAATGTTTATAATAATTATTAGGGTTTAAATGGAGAATTTTGTGTGCTTTTAGGAGTTGCGGCAAAAAATTAATATCTGGCAACGAGCGGCCGCAAGCTTGTCAAATTACAATAAATATGAATGCGAAGTAAAGTCGACTTTAACGAAGAAAGTAAACAACATGTTTTCTGAGCTGAACAAAAAGATACTCAGTAAAAGTGACATTTTTGAGGACTACCAGTCCACTTTGGAAGATCTGCAAAGGAAGGTAAATAGCAAAGTGTAATAAAGAATTTTTTTTTGTTAGTTTTCAAATTAATTTTTTTTTCAGTATCCAATCAGAGACATGTGGTTGCTCTTCAAATCCGGCTGCGCTTTGACATTTGTAATTATACTATTTTTTCTGCACAGTGTGCCAGAACTGAATTTGACTCTGGGATGGACAGCTTTTTTAGGAGCACTTTTGCTGCTGCTTGTTGCGGAAGATATTGACTTTGATGGATTGATGGCTCGCATTGAATGGGGCACACTCAGCTTTTTTGCATCGTTATTTATTCTAATGGAGGTTGAACAAAGACAAGAATTTATTTTCAATAAATAATCGTCGTAATTTCTTAAATTCATTCAAGTGCAAAGGGTTTAAATTAGGCTTGCTGAACAAATTTCAAATGCTAAACTTCAAAATATTGAATAGTTCAAACATGTTTCAATATTTTTTTATGTAGAATCGTTCTTTTTGTTGAAAGGTCGCACTTACTGGAAATGTCAAAATTTCGATGCGACTAAAAAAGTTGCCAACAAATCCAAAATCTTTAGAAGAGTTGCAAGATTTACTTGACAATTTCAAACTTACACTTTCAGGTAACATTTTTTGTTAGTAAATGGTTTGAACATTTATGTAATTTTTATTTTGCAATAGGTGAACAATTCTTGTTGTACAATTCCTTCAACGACCCAGAATGCGAAGCGCGACGTGAAAACTTAAGAAAATTAATGAAGTGTGAAGGGTGGTTCCTGGATGAAACATTCAAGGTTGTTCCAACCTTATTCTACTCTGACTTTTGATATGTGATTTAATTTTGTAATAAAAAAAAGTATATCGGAAAAAAGTCGTTAGAAAAAAAATTATAGGAAAAATGTGTATTTGGAAAAAAGGATATGTTGGAAAACTTTGTTTATGATTTGGAAAATTAGAATTGGAACAAAAATATTGGAAAATGTGTCTCCCTACCCAAATTTCGATAAAAATGAATACTTTAAGCACAAACAAAAGTTCAACATTGAAAACCTAAAATTATGTGGTTACACAAATATTTTAACTTTTTAAACTTGTGCAAAACAAAAGTTCAAACATTTTTTTAGCAAGCCTAGTTAAAATCCTTTTTTTACAATCCTTACAATCTTATTACAAAACTTAAACTCAAGTAGCTAATAAAATTATCGATCACTTCAAAGGTCATATGAATGCTTTTTTGCACAAGCTTTTTTTGCATTGTCATCGAAATCGTAAAAAGTGCGAGGACTTTGTCGTCGTTAATTTATTGTTTCTGGAAGGTAAAAAATAGAGTTTCATGCTTAATTAATAAGCGTTTTAATTGTTTAGGCTCTGGCAAAATTGGGACTGATTGCCTGGATCGGCCAGCAAACTGAGAAAGTCATTTTGTCGGTCGACGAGGAATCCCGTCTCGCAGTGGCAATTCTCCTGCTGCTCTGGGTCTCGGCGTTTGCTAGTGCTTTCGTGGACAATGTTCCCCTCACCACGATGATGGTGAGAATTGCCATACGTTTGGCAGAGAATCGCAAACTCGGACTTCCCCTGCAACCTTTGGTCTGGGCACTGGCATTTGGTGCCAGCATGGGAGGTAAAACTGCAAACAAAAATACAAATAAAATCCCCCCTTAAATAATAAATAGTTTTTTTCAGGAAGGGTAAAAGTTTTTATGTAACTGCTGACCTTCAATGAAATTGGTACTTAAGATCCAAAAAAGTATTATAAATTAATTGAAATGAAATGAAAAAAGCACGTAAAAAGTTTCATGCTAATCATTCGCAGATGAAATCACGTTATCCTTCAAGCAAATGTCATGTTTTATCTCTAAAATATATTTTTTCTTTCAATAATGCAACAAAAGTTTGTCCTCTTTGTTTTTTTAGTCATTCAACGTAAAATCATCTTGCTTGCCATTATTTAAAATTTATACACAAAATTCCGTGGAAATACCGACACAAATGGTGGAATAAAAAGCAGATATATGTTCCACTGATACGGCCTGTGAAGTAGTATAAAATACTTACAATATGTGTATATGTTAGAAGGGACGTGAAGTCTATTTTTTGGGTAAACTTTTTAATCTACAAACTTTTGCCAAGCACTTGACTAATTAAACTGGTTTGGGTTTATTCCACGTTTAAAAATAGGGAAGAAGCTTTGTTTTTTTGACTTTTAAATACTTCTTTTGAGATTTTATAGATATTGGAGTTAAAAAAAGTACCATAAATTAGATGTTCAACTTTTTCTTTTCGTTTAATAAAGGAAAAGTGAAACACTGAAAGAGTTAGAAACAAAATTAATAAGTGTTGACAAATAGTTTCAAGGTTTCAGCATTTTTTGATTGGTTGCAACTTTTACAGGAAACGGCACCTTGATTGGAGCAACTGCAAATGTTGTGTGCGCTGGTGTTGCGGAGCAGCATGGCCACCGATTTACATTCATGCAATTCTTCAAGTAAGTGACTATCACTTATATATATATATATCTCTACAATATGATTAATTTCAACAGTTTGACCTCGATTTTAGTAAAATAATTGCTACATGAAATTCAAGTTTACAGAAAGTACCACTTAGAAAGAAAATTATAATCTTTTATAATTACAAAAATATATTTATTATAATCATGTTTTTTCTTTGATATTATATACAATTTTTAAAATTGAAATTTGACAACAACTACAAATATTTTAGCACGATAAACTGAGTAAATATATTTTGAGTATATTTAAATTAGTATTTTCCAAAAAGTGCATCTCAATGAGTAATTGCTGGAATTTTGCAAACTTTTTCCACAGATTGATATACAAAAGTGTCAATTATTTTTTTCAAATATGACGTGCTCTGACGTTTGTCAAGTCTTTGAATTATTTATTAATTAAATTTATCCTCTAACGAAAGTTACATGATAATGATGTAACTGTAAATTATAATATTTTTTTGTTAAACATTCTTTTTGATAGATTTTTTTTTCTTTCAGAATTGGTTTTCCGGTGATGATCACCAGCACGACCACTGCAATGATTTATCTGCTGGTAGCCCATGTCATGTTTCAGTGGAATGGCTGACAAAAACCGTTTAATTTATTTATTTTTGTTATATCTAGAAAAAAACGCCAATGTTTTTTTCTAAATGTTATTTAATTTATCAGATTTTTCGTAATATTAGTAACATTTAAAATTAAATATATATATATAAATATGTAAGTCTGCATGTCATTTTGACCAACAATAAAATGTTCTTCAGAAATGTTTTTATTGTTGAACAAATTGTTTATGACATTGTTGAAATTTTTTTTGCCTCGCACAATTACGTTCGGACACCAAAAAGTGCGCCTTTTTTTTCATTTTTTGTTCGGCAAATTTTTTTCTTCACTCTGTCCTGTTCCGAAGGAGTCATTACCGCCTGTCACAGACGAAGGTGCTAAAGATCA
>JABFPM010002118.1:0-17647 GCA_022817325.1 Idris sp. 1 HC-2018 | reverse complement strand
TATGTCTGATTTTATGTTAAAATTATAAAATGGGCAACATTGACCAAATCGATTTGGTCAATGTTAACATTGGCCGGCCAATGTCCGTCATTGACCAAATGACTAACATTGACCGTAACATATATATTTTAAATAAATATTGTCTTGTATATTTCTTTCCCCAACTCCCAGATTTTAACATGCTGATTCAATTTTTTATAAATAAATAAACGTTTTAAAATAATAAAATAGTTATCTATTAGATAAGAGTTCATTTTAGGGTATGAAAATAAAAAAATTCTAATTAGGTTTAATACAACTTTATTTTATTTCTGATTACACATATTTCTGATTTATAATTTTTTCATAAAATCAATATTTTTATTGATTATATAGCATATTGAAATAATACGCCTACGTTATTTAATTTCATATAAAGTTGTGAAATTCTTGCTGTTTCAACGAATCTGTTGAAATTCTCAGGGTGTGCAGCGAAATCATCGCAATAACGTTTCGGAAGAAATGTTGAAACTTTTTTACCGCGGAGTTGAATCTCCGACACCACTTTTTTGCCGTGCTGGGTGTTGACATATCTTATGTCAAACACGAAGATCTCCACATCGTTCGGTAGATCTTTGAATTTGTTGTTTGAAATAAACACGATTTTATTCCTGTTGTTGAAATTTTCAACAAAGTTAGCATTAACCTAAAAAAGAGAAAAATGATGAATGAATGAATTAATATTAGAAATGAAATTTAGAACAAAATATTTTTTTAAAATATATAATAAAATTAATCTTTTTTTTAAAGTTATAATAAATTAAACATTAAAAATTATATTTTAAAAACTTTATTGCTTTAAATTAAAACAAAAATTACTTACTCCTGACATTTTGTTGGTGTGGCGAGAAAAAGCTCTGATATGGCGAAAAAGAGCGATGTGTTGAATTTCTGTTTGAAGACTGATATCTACAGCCAATTTTCATACATATTTATATCAAAGCTAATGTGTAGGCTTCGTGCGATCAAAATTTCACTGAACACGTAATCAATAAAAAGAACATATTTAAATATGAGATAAATAAGTTTCTCTTACGAATAGAGGTTTTTTTTAAATCAAAAAATTTTTTTTTTCAAGAAAATTAGTCTTTGAATTTATAATTATCATCTAAAATCAATTTGAAAGCAATATATCAGATGAAAAACATGCCGTTATTAGGAAATAACATTCTAAATTTCCATCTCAACTGCAGTTGTTTGTTGCATCGTGCAGAGAAAACATCGAAATGGCTCCAATCCGTCAAATCAAAAATGAAATGAATAACTTGAATCGTGCGATTCTTAGGAATCAAACACGATTTAATCAATTGCGACGTGCGCGAATTCGTTTGTGCAACAGATTGAGTGAACTACGTGAGATATATGAAGAATTAGTGGAAACTAGAGTGCGCGTCAGATTTGAAGCTATCAACTATAAACGGAAACTTCGTCGACAACAGCGACGTGCTTCGGGTCTTGGACCATATCCTGAGTCTGTAATCGATGCTGATAACCAGCTTGGAGATCCGACTTACTCAGGGATTTTTCCCAGATTATTCGACATATGGTTGAATGAATGGGTGTATGATAATCCAGAAGATGAGATGAGTCTTCTGGAAATTACGACATAGGAGTTCGTGAACAACAACCAGGGTGTCGTCAAAGTTCAACCTCTACGAGAACTCATTGAAGCTCTGGAAGACGACGAGGATAATGAAGAGTAAAGTAAGTTAAAATAAAAAATAATTAAACTTAGGGTAATTATATATAGTTTTTAAGAAAATTAAATTTATTCAAATAATTATTTTAGGAAATTTAACAAAATAGTACAAAAAGTTAATTTATTAGTTAAATATTTATCTAAATAACTTTGTTTGTGTTCAAGAAAAAATAAAATTGAGAAAGTGACACGAAAATTTTTAACTTTAAATAATTGATGAAAATCTAAGTTCTAAATACCTCAGTGGAATGCCCCACTGTGATGATCATTAACGAAAATTTAAAACTTGTTCAAATTTTAGAAATTGTTAATTTTTTATTTAAGAAATAATTTGTTTATTAAACAACGATGAATTTGATATCTTGTATATCTTTTTATTATACATTAAATGCCAGTAAGACAAAGATTATATGAAATCTTCAGGGTTATAGACAGAATTAATTTTCCAATTTCGTGTAATATTTATTTCTAAAAATTATCAATATAATAATATGTTTATTAATTTTCGTGCTCCATAATCCTCCAGTGACCCCAAGCAAAAGTATCTGTTGAGCTTTCTATAAGATAACACTTATCATCATCTGGACTTAAAAGAATTTTGTTGACAAATAGTAAAAACTTTATGCTTATTAGCTTTAAAAAGTTTTTGTTAACACTCTAATACTTTTTCATTTTTTATACAATCATCGTAAATATGATTTTTTACAATACGATTTTTCACACCTTTAGTTTGCTTACATTCAACTATTTCATCATTTTCATCCGTTTCAAACCCATATAATTTCGCTCTAGCAGCAGCTAAAGCTCTCATAATCGATTCTTTCAACTCATCTTTCATCAGACCGAGTTTCTTCTTATTCATAAGAGGTATATTAAAAATATTGTCTGGTGGGTAATCACTTGTGTCAAATAAATAAATGTTTTCTTTGATGAAAACGTAGGGATTATAATCGTTATAGAACTAATACAAGAAACTATCAATATCCATGTAGCAGCATTTTAAATTGTTTTTGAAATTTGGCAATATATGATTATAATGAAAATTATACATGTATGTTTTTGATATCTCTAAAATACACATACCAATATAAATCGGTTTATCAATTTTAACAGCTGTTCTTTTCATTTCAGTACCCACCAGATTATGATCAAATATAACTTTTCGATGGAAATTTAGTTTAGAAGTATTCAATACTAAATTTACCATCATATTTTGTTTCAAATTTTACATCTATTCGATTTGTAACATTTTCTATTGTTTTACCAAAAACATAGTTATTCATAAGCTTATTTAAATTTTTTTCAAAATCGTTTTTCGCTTTTGTTCTCAAATTATTATTTAAATTTATATAACTTCTTAACAAAGGAGATTGTTTAAAGTGAAGTCCACGATGAATTTTTTTATGTAAATCATCTAAAGATGGCGGATAAATTAAAACACATTCCAAAATATAACCTATTTCAGAGTCATAACTAATGTGCTCTATTTTTAAATTTTCAACATTTTCGATTCATTCAAAATCACTTGTCAGTAAATTTTCGCATATCGCTTTACCATATAAGTTATCTACATACACTGATTCTTTTAATGAATAAAAATCTTTCATATATTTATTGTTAACTTCAACATATCTATGCATGCTTTGCGATAATCCGCCCCTGATTGCATTTTCGAAAAAAATAATCATAATTATGTCTGATAATAATTTTTATTCAACCTGTGTATATTTTAATGCAAATTCAAAAGAAAATCCAGGTAAAGTGCAGTATTACAAGACGTCAAGTTCGTGAGATTTCAATAAAATTGATCGAAATGACTCAAAAATATCTGCCAGTAATAAAATATCGCTTTTCAAATATAAACCTGAATACTCGCCCAAAGCTTTATACTTAAAAAAGTTCCAAACATTTAATGCATGTTCATAGTCACTTTTTTTTGTATGCGAATCAGTCATTTTACAATAAAAATCTATTTTTTATGGTAAATTTTGTTTATTTAAAATGTTCATGTTGGTTACATAATCATATGGGAAAACTCCTTTTCGCGTTAATAAATTGAACTCTTCTATTTTTGGAAATTGAGAACGTAAAACTTTCTTATTTTCATTTTTTAAATAAGATACTAGCTTATCTAAGAATGAATTCATACATTTAAAAGAATCAGTAAAACTGAAATGTATTTTTGTACCTTGAACATGTTTAATGAAAGAAATATATTTTTCTATAGATGATGGAATTACTTTTAGATTCCCTTCAAAATTATTTGCTACATATTTTAAAATAAAAAATGAATTAAAGTTTGTAAGATTATGAAAAGTAATTAATATATTAAAACTAATTTTATAATTGAAATTACAGCTGTTATGGGCTACTCCTCGAAATCGGGCCAAACCGTAATGTTGGTGATCTCGAACTTTTTGATCATCGGGGGTAAATGGCTGCAAACAAATGTGACAGGATGTTGCGGAATTGAAATCATCCATCTCTTCGTTGGACATCACCAGTGATTTGACATCTAAGAGAGTCTAAATTAAATGAAAAAAATTGTTATTCATTGTATTCATAAATTAATATATAAATAAACAATTTTTACTATAAAGTGAATTTATTTAATATTTATTTAAATTTACCTGATTAACTTTCTCAGTAATATTTTTCAATTCAGCAGCAAACCATTCGCCATAATTGGATCCTCGATGGAAACAATATCGTGATTGCGATTCATCAAAATTGCACTGTAAATAATACTATAGATTTTATGTTCTTGGTATGAATTTTTTGGTGCGGCATTTGAAGAAACTTTGTCTAAGACAATTTTGCTGTCACAGTAAACGACGTAGGGGACTGGTATTTTTTTCGCAAAATTTTTAATTTTAAAAATATTGTTTTCTGATGTAGGTAATTCAATCGCACAATCATTGATTTTGCTACAATTAATTTTATGATGATCATGTTTTTCTTTAATTCGAAAATAATGTAAACAACGGTTGCAAAAGAATTTTTGTCCATTTGATTGACACATTGTCGACTCAAAAGTAATGAAAGATCTTTGATTCAACAGTAATGACTTTTATTCCCATCATCCAAATAGAGCAAATTGACATGTTTTTCTTTTTCATTCGCTGTCAAATGAACAGGAACGACTGATGGTAATTTATTTTTTGGTTCGTCAAATCTTTTCTCAGATGTTGGTATTGATTTAATGTCCATAGGTAAATCAATACCAGTAAGAATTAAATGGTTTCTGTATTTAAAATAATGTGACACTTGTTCTGGATGTATTTTAACAGGAAAAAGAGCTGAGAACACAGCCCAAACAAAAAAGTCATTATCATTATTTTTAACATTAATTATAGATTTTTTAGCTTTGATCCATGGAGGTAGTTCTACGTATGATGCTTTTGATCTTAGTGGATTATATTTATTTACTTGTATAGATAAATTGTTGATAGCTATCATGGTCCATTCGGAGTCTTTCTCAAAAATTTCTTCAACGTTACGTAAAAGCGGATCTATAACTTTTTCAAAAAACCACTTATCCAGGTTTGTTGTACTGCAGATTTCGTAATTTTTTAAGTTGAATGATTTTTCCTCTTCTCGATCTTTTACAGCGAAAATTCCATAGAACACAACATTAATTTTCATGAACTTATGTTTTCCACTGCTTCATTTACATAATTAATGACATTTGTTTTTGATGCACTTAAAAACTTTTTCAAGTCAATGTATTTATTATTAATCACTAACGCAGTAATAAGTCTGTTCTGAAAAAGTGATTCTATTTCCACAAAATCTAAATCATCACGCACTTTGTTTTCTTGTTTTGCTTGTAACTTTTCAATTTATATATTTTTATTAATATCAACTGAACTGTTCTTTTCATTTTCACTGGTATAAAGTTTCCACGTTAGGATTTTATAGCGTTGATTGCTCGGTCACATTCATCAATAAACAAAGAACATTGTTTTTCATCACTTTGTTTATTTAATAATTTAAAATTACTATATAAATTTTTTCCATATTGAAAAACACTCTTCTAATATCAAATATTTTGTCCGAATAGTTTGAAATGATGATTTAAACTGACTGGTCCATGATGGTGTTTGTATTTTATAAGTTTCACATTACATCACAATTATTACTAATATATGATTCTTTTAAAATAGTATTTTATTAGAATTTTTGCTTGAAAAATATAAATAATTCATTTTCATAAGATGAAAACATAAAAAAGTTTCTATTAAATTATATTATATTCATTAACAGAATCCATTTATTTTTTGTTGAAAGGACCTTATTTTCAATGTCGAGTATAGACCCATGTCTACGTAACATTCTAATATAATAATTCTAAGTTTTAGGCATTAGAGCATCATGACGTTGCATTCGACCTTCACCAGCATCCAGCTGAAAAGTTTGGGCATTAGATTGCGCTCTACCTTCACATGTTTCTATTTCACATTAATTAATCAATTTTTAATTAATTATTTTTAAATGAATTCATTTTATTTTAATTATATTTTACATTTAATTTGTAATTGTTTTTTCATTCACGTCCGAATTGCTAAATTTGGAATTATGCAAAGTGTCCTAGGTCTCTCCTTTCTATACTACTAAAATTTTTTATGAAATTATGTTTAGGTCAATTGTTGTTTTGTACTTATTATTTTTTAAAAGCATTTTTATGGTTTTTTTTTCTTTAAATGTTGTTTTCATGAATATTTAATTTATTTTCTTTTATTAATTTTTGTTTTTTAAACGTTACTATTGTTAACTTTTGTTATTATATATAAATACATGTTGAGTATGCAAACGCAATTTAAAATTATTATAATGTTAATTTCTGTAATAGTTTTTTAGAGTTTTAGGACAATTTTCAAAATTTAAAAATTTTATCTAAAGGGTGATGTGGAAAATGTTGAAACATAATTTTAGAGGGTTAAATATGTTTTATTTGTTAAATTTCAGATTTTAATATTGCTTGAACGTATACAAGTGATTAATTCAAAGAAGAAATAAATTAAATAGTTTGATTTGTTAATCACTTTTTAATATACAATTAACATTAAAGTGGTAAAGCTGTTTGTATTTGTTTTTATTATTTTTCATTTTTTTCCTATATTACCCTCTTAATTTTATAGTCGATTTCACCACTTGTACTTAAATAACCGTAGTTTGATGAAAAATATTTTTCTAATAGATCATCATAATACGAGATATCATACATTTTTTAATAATGAGTTCTAAATAAAGTCTTCTAACCCTACTTTCCCATTCTTATTTTTTTATAAGTTTTATAAAATAAATTACGGTCAAATAATTTCCTTCATTATTTTGTAATTTGAATTACTTTTTAGCAATACTTTGAGATATAATAATTCAAATCAAAACTTTAATTTATAGTATTTTTTTGAAAAAATCTTTTGAAATATACAAGCTTTCGAAACTTCAGAAATCTTCTGTTGATAAGAAAAATTTGTAACAGAAAACTATCAATCGATTCCGTTATTGGTTTTCAAACTGCAGTTTTGAAACGTGGAAGTAGCTTCCACATTTTTCATTAGTTCAAAAAGAAGCAAGTAAAACTAATTTAATAAAAAAAGAAAATTATAATAAAAGAAATAATGATTAACTTTTAAAACTAATTTTCATTTATCCGTATCCTTTCTTGCGCATATTTTTATTTTTAATTATTTGATTAATTTATTATTTGATCTTTTCGGTAAGTTTAATTATTACTTTAATCGAAAAAATTAATTGTAAAACAGGTAATAAACATTATTTTCCTTTGATCTTATTATTTTTTTTATTATGTTTCATGTGAGATTTTTTATTTTTAAAATAATTAATTAAATAATGACATACAATTTACAGAAAAGTTAAATGGGAACAAAAAACATTCTTTTGTTTATTTATTAGGTGTGCAACTTTGCTTCCACGGTTTGTTATTAGATGGCCGTAGTACCATTTATCGACCGATATAAGTTGATCGACAATGTCATACAGTAAGCTAGAACGTTTGTAAACATAACAATAAGGTTACAGTAGTGGATTTTCGTTTGCATCGTAACTCTATTCCCACTAAAAGATGTCAAATTTCAAGCCAAATTGTCACCATTTGCGGGAAGTGTTGATTTTTTGTTTCCATTTAAAGAAAACTGCGGCTGAGGTTTATCCAATGATTTTAAGTGTATACGGTGAGACAGCTCTCAAGTGAAAGAACATGTCAAGAGTGGTTTCAACGTTTTAGGAATGATGATTTTAACATCGAGGACCGGCACGGTGGTGGAAGAGAGAAAATTTTTGAGGATTCGGAACTCAAAACGTTACTTGATGAAGACTCGTGCCAAACACAGCAGGAGTTAGCAGAGTCATTGAGAGTTACTCAACAAGCAATTTCTAAACGCCTTAAAACATTGGGAATGATTCAGAAGCAAGGAAATTGGGTCCCATATGAGTTGAAGCTGAAAGATAATCCCAAGCGCAGAAAATCATGGGGAATGCATGGACATGTCTCTTCGTCGACAGCCAGACCGAATATTCATGGTGCAAAAGTTATGCTCTGCATTTGGTGGGACCAGCTCGGTGTGATATATTATGAATTATTAAAACCAAATGAAACCATCACAGGGAATAGATATCGAACGCAATTGATGCGTTTAAGTCGAGTACTGATCGAAAAGCGGCCACAGTACCAAGAGAGACACGACAAAGTTATCCTCTAACATGACAATGCACGTCCACATGTGGCAAAACCCGTTAAGACATATCTAAATACGCTGAAACAGGAAGTCTTACCCCATCCGCCGTACTCTCCAGACATTGCTCCTTTCGACTACCATTTGTTTCGATCGATGGCACACGGCCTGGCTGAACAACACTTCCGAACCTCTAAAGAAGTTAAAAATTGGATCGATCTGTGGATCGCCTCAAAAAATGCATCATTTTTTCGAGACGGAATCCGACAATTGACAGAAAGATGAAAAAAAGTAGTGGAAAGCGACGGACAGTACTTCGAATCATAAGTTTATTATAACTTTTTCAGAATAAAGCCTAAATTTTAGGGAAAAAACGGCGGAAGCAAAGTTGTACACCTAATATTTAAAATTTAATGTTAATTTAATTTAAATAATTTAATTTGTATTGAAGATATTTAAATTATTTTAATAATGATCATTATATTACTTTATTTTTATTTAACGGTATACATTATTTTAATTTATTATTAATTTTATTTTTAAAATGTTTAATTTCAAACATAATTTTGTTTATTGAGTAAATTTTTTTATATTTTCAGATGTAATTAATTAATTTAATATAGTGTATCTAAATTTTATATGATAAAATTAGTTAACAATTTCGTCGTTAATTAAATTGTAATTATTATTAGTTATGTGAGTTTATTTTTTGTGCGATAAAATAAAAATTATGGTCTAAATTTTTTTTACCTTAAATTATTTTTTTATTTTCAGGCAATAAAAATAAAATTAGGGCATCGTGCTTGTCCGTTTTATCTATATTCATATGCAGTTAAGTATCATTTCATATACATCAAAAAAAAGTTTTATGATTGATTGAGCCAGATTTATTGACTTCGTGTCTTACGATGAATGACAGGTGATGTAAAAGTACTTCACCTGTGAAATACAAATTAAAAGGAATAAAAATAAATAAAACATGCATTAAAATACAGAGAAAAAGGCAAGGTCAACAGAAAAACAAATAATTATAATAAAAAATAAAAAAATACAAATAAATTGAAAAAAATATTAATAAATTTGTTACTTTATTATCAATTAAACTTTTAATTTATTTGATAAAACTATTTTTTTATACTTTGACATACGTATTACTATTTATTTATGTAATTCTGTTTATTTATTTATTCTGTACACAGTGTTAAACTTCTTTAAAAAAAGTACACTCTAGTATTTTAAATAGTAAATAAAAATCAAAAGTGTTAGTAGTTTGTAAATAATGCAAAAGCTGCTGGACAAGTAGAAATAAATAAAAAACAAACTTCTTCGTAAAAATTATTTGTACATTTCTTAAGAAAGATTGTTTGCAAACAAAAGTATACACATATAAAAAATATCAAAATATTTATGAACTCTCAAATCTTTTGTCTTTTAATATTTTAACAAAAAGTAAATAAACACATTGTTCAAGTATAAAATACCTTAGTTTCACAGCTTTAGTTATAAAAACTTTTTAGTTGTAGTAAATTGGAAAATATATATAAAAAAACTGTAGAATAATAACAAAATTTAATTAAAATAAAAAATATATACATAAAAAATAGTATGAAACCATTTATTTGGAAAAATAAATAAATAACTCAAATAAACGAAATACAAATAAGACATTGAAGGAATACGAGTAAATAAATATTAGCTAGATTTAAAACAAATAAATAAATAAAGAAAGAAAAAAAAACGCAAAAACGATAGTTATGATGACAACATAATTACTATAAATATAATATATGTTTGAACAAATATTGTTGTATACTACTTAAATGTATTTCATATTTCTAACTAATTACGGTTTTGTATTACTTAACAAAATTATATGCAATGTTTAACGAAAAAGTCTTTTGTTATTGGATCAAACATAATAATAATTATATATATATATATATAAAATATTATGAAACGGGTTATTTGGTGAAGTATAAATAAATAAATAAAAAACTGAAATAAACGAAAATTAAAATTCAAATAAGACATTGACAATAAATGGTAAACAAATATCAGTTATATTTTAAACAAATAAGTAAATAAATAAATAAAAAATCAAGAAAAAAATACGTATAAATGATAGTCATAATGACAACATAATTACTGCGAATAAAAAATGAAAAAAAGAGAAGAAAATGCAAAAAACAAAAACAATGAAGGACAATAACAAATACCAAAGTGGATGACAAAAAAATAAAAGGAACAACAAAAACAAAACGACATCACAATTTCGTTGGCGTGGCTAAAACGCCTGACAGTTTTATGTGCATTAAATTTTCGCGAGGCAGTAAATTGAAATTAAAAGATTCAACTGGGCCGGAAATAAAGTACCGATTCACGGCAGTAATAACAAATTTGTGCCGAAGCTTATAAAGCGACACACGATACGCATTCCGGGCTTTATGTTTAGCAATTAAACGATAAACTGTGCGTCGGTTATGGCAGGGATGATGCATAAAAAAATGCCTCACGTCATTAAAACGCTAGATTAAAACGCCATAGAAAAGCATACAAATTACGCTATCATAATTTTCTGTCGAGCGGTGCCGAAATAGTAGGGCTTTTTCATGACTAATTTGACGGAGATTTTCATCAGTAAGAAGCTTTCGGGAGTTAAACAAATTTGTTTTGTTTTTTCGCTCACACTTCTTCGGAGAAATGAATTTAAGGGGCTTACAAATGTAACCTTTTTTAATTAACTTTAACACGTTAATGTTAAGTGCTTGATGTCGCTAGATTCGTTTAAATAAATACATTCGTACGGTTGAATTCAATTTATCAAACTAATCGTGATGTTGGGATAAAGTTGGTTTTCCAAACGCAAATTTAAAATAAAGGGATTTCAGAGCTTAAGCAGATATAATTTAATTAAAGACAAAAGTTTTAGAAAGTAATACCTGAATTAAAATGAGAAAGTTGTTTAAAAATAAATAAATAAATAACATATGTTGAAGATTTTTTAAAAATACTAGGTTATTGATAAAATAGATTCCTAGATTTATAAATTTTGAAAATAAGCAAAGTTGTCTAAAATTTATAAGCTTTTATGTAATTTTTAGGTTACCTAAAATAAGTAAACCTTATAAACAAAATTAGTTTTATAAAATAGTTTTTGTGGTATTTATTGTATGAGAAAGACGATTAGACAGAAAAAGAACTTGTTTGTATGACCTGATAGACAATTTCATGAGCTTTAAAATAATCTAATTGAAAAGTCATGTTAACGATCGTTTTCGCAAAATATTTACCAATGAATATCCCTTTAAAAGTGATAAGTTAAAAAAAATGTACAATTAAAAGATTAATGCTTATTTTGTTTGATTGAACGATTATAACAAAAAAATCAGGTAAGAAAGTTATGTAAACTGTAATAAAAAATTTAAAAAATCATACCCTAATGAAAAATATTTATGAAAGTAGGTCTGTACAACTAATTTATCTTATCGTTTGTTATCAATTAAAAAAATAACATTTGTTTTTTTATCATTCAATAAACGGTAATAAATGAAAAGAATCATTTCTAAATGTTTTAATTTGTGTAATTTTGTAACTTTAGAATTTGAAAATAAAAAATTTGTTTATACCAAAATGTAATATAATGTTTATCTACAAAATGACAAACAAATAAAGCTGGAAAAGCACGGAAATAGTTAAAAATTATAAATTACTTCTTGTTTGTGGAAAATTCATTATAACTTTTTATTTAAAGTTTAATCCAAATTCTGTTCGCGAGATACTTTTTTCTTATTAAACTTTAAAAAGTTTAAACAAAATAAAAGCAAATTGGATTAAAATTACAGAAATTAAATTATTTTGAAAATAAATATTTCTTAAAATTTTGCTGTCAAATAAACAAGATAAATGTTAATAAATAATAAACTACAATATTTGTTTATTTTAATAATTTATTTTCAGTGACACAAAAATTTATTAAAGTCCAATGCAAATTGTAGATTTTAGCGATTCGAGTGAACGACATCCTTAAAATAGTAAATCGGTAAAATATTAGAATTTGTATAATACTAAATTTTCGCATTTATTACCTATAAATATATGTAAATTTGTTGATTTCCTAAGATATCTAAACTATTTACCAAAAAAATACTTTAATAAAATCCTTAGCTCAAATATATAACCAATAAATACATTAAATTTCTCAAGAACAAAGATGTTTATGCAAAAATAAAATAAAATAAAATCAGAATATTAAGCGTCAAAGTAAAGCAAACAAAATGTATACACAACTAAGCAGAATCCAATCTACGAGCACTATGTGACATTTTTGCTCGATTTTTCTTGTGCTCGCGGGGGAAATTTTCTGGGTGTCCCAACATGCATGCGAGAAAAATTCACATTAAATCAGGACTTATAGGGTGACGGATGTATAATTTGCAGAAGAAAAATGATGTACTTGGCACATTATAAATTGTGATACACTCAGTGTCGGGAAAAAAATGTGGTTAAACCTTCCTTTTTTTGCACAAAAAAAATCAAAAGAACAAACTGGAAATATGATAAAACAAAATCTAAGTCTGAGTAAACCATACATTTATATTTGAAGGCTTGTATATTTCAGTTTTTTTTAAATAAAAAATCTGAAAACTAGTTTTTTTTCAATAAAACAAATAAAAAATGAATGTTGTTTTCAATGCGAATTTTATATTCGAAGAAAACTAGTATGTTTTGAGTTCTTAAAAGAAACTATTAATTTGTAAATTTTTTTGATTCTGCTAATGTATTTAATTTAGAACTTAATTAGTTAACTTTGTGTTAATTAAGTTGAACTTTTAACCAGAGTTTGACTGAATATTTTAATATACTACTTAAAATAAAAAAAAATTGTAGGACTGACTAAATATTGTTTTCCTGATTCGTAGGGTAAAACCAATTGGTTTTCCCATTCTCACAAGAAAAAGTAATGTACTTCACTTGTGAAGACGGCAGAGGTTTTCTCACTCGTGAGCATGGACAGACATTCATGCTATCCTGCTCACTCAGTGGGAAAACTCTCTGCCGTCCTCACTTGTAAAGTAAACTACTATTTGTACTACTTAAAATTTGTTTCGTAGCTCTGATTGAAGATCGGTTTATATTACTGAAAAAGTATTTTAATCTCTGAGCAAATATAGTTTTTTATTATTTAAATATATTTCAAATATCTAATTAAATACTTTTGTACTACTTAAAAATTATATTTGATATCTCAATAAATATTGTTTTGTACTGCTTTAAAAATTATATACAATGTCTGACTAAAAATTGTCTTTAATCACTTAAAAATTAAATCTAATCTCTAAGATCTGTTTTTTATAATACAAGTTGTATATTTAAAAAGTTCCAGTATGTTTCGAGTTTTTAGAAGAAAACTATTACTTTTTAAGTTCTTTTCTTTTGACCCTGCTGAAGTATTCAACTTGAAACTTAATTAGTTAAATTTTTTTGGAAAGAAAAAAAAGTTTGGGAAACTTACGAGTGCAGTATTTTGGTTCGTCGGACTTGTCCTCGCAGTCATTGTCGCCATCACAAAACTTGTCCTGCGCTATGCAGTGACCAGTACCGCATCGATACTCCGACAGTCTGCAGCCGGAAGTGGCAAGTGTGGTACTCTTCGCTGCGCTTGCTACGGTGCTCGGAGGCCCGTTTGAAGACAGAGGGAAAGCGAGGAGAGAGGAGGAAGTTGCACCGGCGGCGATTTCAGTGAACCCAGTTTGACCCGAAGTCTTGGAACCGTCCGGGAAATTAGCTGACGAGATCGAGCCTCCGAAAGAGACCGCGATCGCGGCTGCGATCAGCAACCGCCGGTACACCAACATGCCCCTTCACCCTGTGTGTTGGACAAACATTAAGCAACACAGTTAATATACAGTAAAAAGAGACAATATTAAAACCACCGAAACTCGCTTTAATTTCCGTTAATGAAATTTTAACGAGTTCAAATCTCGTAACTAGAAGTTTTTTAAAGCTGTATTTTATTTATACGCGATATGTTCATCGCATATGTAAAACCAATGTTTTTTGTTAAAACTTTGTAGGAACACAATTTTTCAATATCACGATAAACAAAGTTTTTTTTGTTGGTGTTAAACTTATTGATTATTTTACCTGAACATAACCTGATTGTTTTAAATAAACTCATAGTTTACTTGAGGTGAAGTATTGTTTTTCAATTTAAAATATACTTTTTTTTCTGTACAAATTAAACGTGAAATTCTATCTGAATTGGTATAAAATAAAGAAAAAATTGTACTTGCACAATATGCTTTTTTTTCTTATGCGAATCGCGTTGTTTTATAAATTTGAATCATAAAAAGTTGATCAAGTTAATGGAAATACAAGTTTTGCATTGGAAAAAAAGTTATTTTTGCAAAGATACCCGGTTGTTTTATTTTCCACGATTACTGATAAATATGAAATTTTCTTACTACATAAAGTGAATATTAATTTTAATAATAAAGAGTGCGGTCGGTTTTATATTTGTGTTAACTGAAAAATGAAATGAAATTTGAGATATTGTAGTAAAAAATATTTTTTTTTTTTTATTTCAATGAAACATAAATTGAATCAAAAAACGGTTTTGTTTGTTAACATGAAAATATTATAATCAAATGACTTTTTTAAACAGTCTTGAAAAAGTTTGAATCGATAAAAAGTAATCTAAAACATAAAACGTGTTTAATTTCAATATCAATTACAAAAGATTTCGTTTGTGAAAAGCTGTGACTTAATTTGTTTTTTTTTCTGCAGTTTTATTTCATTTTTTTTGGCTTTTATTTTCTTAACATTGTGCTGGAGAAACTAAAACCAAAAGTGAATTCGTCTCTTTTTTTATGCAAAGACTTTTCACTCAAAAGTAATACGACAGTTTCAGTTTGTTTAACAAAAAACAATGCTTTATGTAAACTTTCTTTACAAATATTTCAAATTTCGAGATTACAAGAAAAAATTTTCCGTCATTTTAGCATAAAAAAATGTTTATTAAAATATTTATTAAAGAGTAAAATGAAAATTAGCTATTTTGTTCATATTTCTGACTAAATATAAGGCTATACTACTTAAAAACTCATGTCTGAAATATTGACATTTTTTTAATAATTTTTTTAATGATAATGTAAAATGTTGTATTTTATAACAAAAATATGAAAATGTTTTTTGTTGCTAATAATTTAAGCCAGGAAAATTAAAAACGTCGTGATATTTTTATTTTCTTCGTCATTAGACTGGAATATCTATTGTTTTTCTTTTGTTTTTTGTATTTTTGCCTGTCACCTCTTCTTTATTTCCGAAATACTCCCCTGGCCAAATGGCAAATTAAACGCAACGTGAGAACTCGTGGCTTTTTCCACCAATTTCTGTTTCTCCAGCTCTCTTTTCGTTCATATTTTCTATGCTTTTTTTATTCTTTTTTTTTTCGTTCCCCCTTTCTGTTATATTTTCGCAGCTCATTTTCAGCCATCCCTTTCGTTCTTCATTATTTTACCCGGCCACGGTGAAAACTCGCCACAATGTAATTTAGATCTTACATAGAAGAGAACGCCAGGTACCTTAACTTCAATAAGTCCTTTACTGCAGCGCGCTCTCAAGCAGAACACCCAACGGACTGCCGAGAAATATACCGACCTCATACTTATGTATTTGTAAAAGATGTTGCGGCAATATCTATATTCTATCATCACTTTTCTTATTGCTACAATGTCGGGGACGTATGTATAGAGAAATAAAGTGCAGATGTTGAAAACGAACGATTTATTCATCGGCTTCTTATAAATTTCAAAAAGTTGTGTATCAAAATTTAAAAGAACAAAAAATTGTCAGTATTGTATTTTACTTTTTTACTTGAACTTTGAATTCAGTTTTTAAGCATTCGTTGTACTGCTTAAAATGTATTACGTATATTTGACTTAATATTGTTTGTACTACTTGAAATATATTTTATGTGTGACTAAATATCACTTTATACCACTTAAAATAATCTAGTGTCTGACTAAATATTGTGTTGTCTTACTTAAAATTATGCAATGGCTGACTAAGTATCTTCTTGTAAAATTTAAAATGTATGTATTTTCTGACTAAATATCACATTATACTACCTAAAATATATTTAATGTCTGTCTAAATATTGATTTGTATTACTCAATATATGTTCGATGATTAACTAAATGTTGTTAAATACTACTGGAAAAAGTTTGCTATTCAATTTTTTTGTTATATTAATTTTAGTTAATACAAATATAGTTAATTAGCAAATATGTTTGGTTTAAAAAATAAAATAGTAGTGTTTACACCACTCAAATGGTCCCTTTTATTTAGTTACATAACCGCTTATTATTATACGAAGGCATTTACAAAGATTACAGAATCGTGGCTTGTAAACAAGCTTGAGTCTAAGTCTTGCAGGGCTACAATGGAATCCAAAAGTTCTCTATACTAAAAGCACGTAACGGTAGTTAATTACAATAGTGGTTACGTGTTTTAGTACTCGGCATTCAGGTACCATTTTGTCATTAACATTGGTGGCAATTTACGTCGACGTAGGTCGTAATTGCGTTAAATCACTTTGAAAAATGACAAATTAATTATTTGCCCACACTGAGAACTTCAAATATTATAATTTTAGCTTATGCTCGGAAGCTTGTCACCCTAAAATTTAGGTCAAGATTATCTCGTTTTTTCTGTCAGAGCGTAAAAAAATCTCATTGCATATAAATTTATTATTTATGAAAAAAAAGGAAACTTATAATGAAAAATGTAAATTTGAAAAATGTAAAAGGGATTCCTAACTCTTGATATTTGCAGGTTAATCAGAGCAAATAGTGTAAATTATGTTTCGAAGCGCCAGCATTGTTTCTGTTTGTTAATTAACATGAAAACAATTACGGTCTTATTACATCAAGTTATTAGGTCTTCCTAAATTAAGTTTCACCATAATAATCAGTTGCTGAAATGCCAGGTTAATTGCTGTATGAAACTCCAAATAAGCTTGATATAATCAAAAACATGTAACTTTAAAGTAAAATAACAAAGATGAGTATCTCAAAAATTATTCTATTTCATTATATGTATTTTGCTGAATAGCATCTTTTGTTAAACTAGATTTAAAGAGAAAAACATTAAGATTTCGGAATAAGATAAGTTTTATACACAGCTATAAAGTAGACGAAGTTTTTGATAA
>JABFPM010002117.1:0-17648 GCA_022817325.1 Idris sp. 1 HC-2018 | reverse complement strand
CATACTGTTGTAACATGCTGTCGCTATAAGCATTTGATTATTAATATTAATATATACAAACAAAGATATTTATACACATTTTCGTATGATTTTATTATTTTATCACAATTATTTTTATTTTTATTATATTTCTGCATCGAAATTTTAACCAGAAAATAATTTTGTTCGGCAAAAAAAGCAGCAAATTTTAATTAAAACGGTTTAGTTTATCACTGAACCGAAAAATAATCGAAATTCACAGTGTCAAAACCAAAACAACATAAAATGTGTTCAGCTACCAAAAATTTTGCTCAGAACATCTTGAGAAGTCGAAAACGACGACTGTTTCTTTTTTGCTATTAATTGAAGAGACTGAAAAAAATTTCGAGGAAACGTGTCGCGTCGTAACTTTTCGTGATATATTATTTTTCAATAAATGTTATCAAAACGGTGTATTCACATATACTAAAACCCAAAAGAAAAACAATCCTGATCTTTTTTTATAGTCCTTTTTAATACGTATTTTATTCTTCTCTCGCTTTTATTAGTTTCCACTTATGTTCTAGTTATTTCCTTTTAGCATTTTGTTTTTCATTGTATAAATAATAAAATTTACTGTTAAGACTTAAAAATATAATAAAAACTGCGTATTTCCCATAAGTGTACGTTTCTCAAATCAAAAATTTATTAAAACTTATATTCGAAAAGTTAAACTAATATTCAATAGAAAAATATCAAAATGAAATTGTATAGGAATAAAATTGTTAAATATAAAATACAAGTTATATCCATGAAAGTAATAAATATTGCTGTACCTGTAATATATCTATTGAAAAAGGATCAAAATACTTTTTATAATTTAACAAATTCTTTCTTAGATTCTATAAACCAAATTTAAATTTCTTTTTAAAAATCAGAATTTAAGTAAATACTTTTGTTGGCAAATTTTGAGAAAATCTCACTTATCAGGAATTCGTTGTACGTAGTGATCTAAAATCCTTGAAAGTAGCATGCAAATGAGGTTCATGAAAATGCCGAAAAAATATTTTTGTATTTCATGCAGATGATTTAATGAGTTGAACGATATAATTTTACTGTGAATCCAAATTTTCAGGAACCTCATTGATTCAAATATATTTATCCCTTGAAAAGGCGTTCTTTTTAGATCACTAACTACATGTATAAATGTCCATTAGATAGATAAAAAGAAATAACATATATATATATATATATATAAATTAAGATATTTATGCAAAATGAACGTTATAAAAGTACTATACTGTAACAAGAAGAAAAAGCAAAAACTTTAAAGAAAAATTTAAAAAAAGCATCGTGTAACAAATACTCTATTCACTCCCCGAAAACGGAAACATTTGTTTAAAAAAAACAACAACAATGTGACATATTTAACAGTTACGTGTTCAAATGTCTAATACAAAAAAAGAGACGTACTATCTATAAAAATATTCTATAATGTCTTTATGTAATTAAATATAGAATAATACTTTATCAAATTGAATGTTAACCGTTTGCAAGTAAATGATTGAAGAATTGCTATATATGTATATATGCATGAGTATATACATATATGTAATATAAAATATAACACTCAACTTACACACCCAGACATGTGGTATTTAAAATACACAATATGTAAGCTGTCAAGTTTTTATTTTTAAGTTAACTGCATCTACATACAAAATGTGCAATACATTTCCTACATTGACAAAAAACAATTAATTTCACAAATACATTCCATGATTTGAATTGCATCGAATCATTATAATATAAAAAAAATAACTAATGTCTTAGAACTGTACATACATTTATTTTGTCTAACATTATAGTCTTGTTTTAATACTAATTTTAAGCATATTAAAAAATTAGATTTAAGTTTTACTGTAAATCCACAATTAATTTTCTACGCTTGTGTTCAGAATTCAAAAAGATTTTTTACTGACCTTTTTTTATTTGATTAAAATTAAAAATAATACATATTGATCGATGCAAGTAGTGTATGCTTTTTAATTTTTCTTACCCCTGTACCTGTCGGAAATTTGACATAGGAAAATCGAATAATAATGGACGCATGTAAAGAAATAAAGAAAACTACAGGGGAAAAAGGAAGAAAAACTAATGTACGGGTATATAATCGCCTTCGCTCCCCTCTGTCTGATTTCCACAGATGTACAAAACACACGGTGTTTTTGCACGCAATACATCCCACAGCTTATACTTACCTTATTTATTCATACTCGTTCGTGGCGACTACTGTTACCGTCGCAATATTTGTCTCTTCGTATGTGTACATTCGAAACATTAAAACTATCGTTTTAACGAGCAGAGACTCGCTAAAAACTCGACAGTACGGTTATTTATGTGTATAGCATCTGCAAATATATTTGCCTCGAAAAATATTTTTTGCAACGAGGGGTAAAGCAGCATTTTTTTTTCTTTTCGTTGCGCCGAATATCTATTATTTAAAAAAGAATTAAAATAACATTAGAATAATCAAACTATTCGTCCCGGGCGGATAAACGTCATTAAAACAAATAAAAGAGAATGCAAAAATATATTCGTTCACACAGATTTCCATACTTTTGTTTTTTTTATTCATATACAAAAATTTAATTCATCTTCCGAGAGAGAAATAAATATTAAAAATTAAATATCATGTATGGTATTAAATGAAATACAAATTATATATAATAAATAAAAATGAAAACAAATTAGTCTAGTAAATTTAAAATACAAGAAAGAACGAATTTTTTCTGCCTCTTGCCTGTTGCAAGCTGGCCACTTTGCATTGAAGAAAGTACGGGAATCTGGACATTCATAGTTTTCTATGTAAAATGTTGACAAATTTTATCTTACGATTAAGTACGACGTTGTTGTGTAACGCTAAATTGATTTCATTACACGAGTCAACAGTGTTATCCGATTTTTTGTCGGTTAATGGCAATGAAAAATATATATGACGATGTCAAAAATATAAGTTCATCGGTTAAAAACGAACAATTTAATGCAGAGACTGATACCTGACCTAAAATGTATATCAAGAAAACAAATGTGTATATATGTATATGTGTTCATTCGTACCTGTCAGGTACGTGTATTCACATATAATGTGTACGTGTGATGATTAATGATTTAACGGTATATATTATAAAAGCGTTATTATATATATTATAATTGTCATTATATATATTTAATTATATGATTATGAATTATTAATGTCTGTAATAATATTTTATAAAAATATATAAAAAAATATATAAAAAATTATGTATACATTGAATATTATATGTATACACTAACTATACGTATATGTAGACACTATCGCAAAAAAAACATTGATTTATTCGAACTGTCGAATGTCTTTGTAAAAACTGTACACACAAAAAAAACAAGCGCAAAAAAATTATAATAAAGACAAATTTTATATTATTCTTAAATCGAGCAAATCATGTTCAAACTGCGTTTTGTTGTATACGATTTTTATTAGAATTATTTATGACCAGGGATGGATGTACCTTATTGAAGAAAAATTTTTGTTTGAATATGAACATAGTCCGAAACGATCGGGTACCGCATAATCTTCATTTGTCCGGCAAATTCCAAAAAAAAAGTAAAAATATATTAGAATTTTTTAATGAAAATGCAAGTTTCTTATTATTTTGAACCTTCACTTTTCATTTGAATTAGGTTGCACAAAATTAGTATCGCGATGCCCGATGTCCTTTGATCCACAAACACCAAAAATTTGTCATTGTTTAATTATTATTTTATTTTCGAATATATTTAAAACACCATAGTACGAAGGCATAATTAAAGAGAACAATCCAACCCTGTTTGAAAAACTTGTTAAATTTAATAAAAAATAGTTACTAATAATGATTGAGTATATTTAGTATTAGATTAAAATATTATACGCCTTTATATTATAAACTCGAGTTTGATTAATTAGATATATATTATTATTCATAAAAAAATTAAGAATGATCAACGGCTTCTTAATACTTATATTACAGTCTATATAAGTATTTTATTGTATATAAAATAAGTTATTTTGTAGTTATAAAAACAGCTAAATTATTTTCAGAATTTTCGAAAATTAATATTTCAATAAAAAAATCCAATCACAAATGAAAAACAACAACAAATTATTCAAACTATCCTCATATACAAAATAGTAAGTAAAACACTTTTTGTTATATACTTCAATTTGTATGTTGGTTTTATGGGAAAAGAAATTGAAAATGAATTTATTTAGTTTACCATCAAAGTTTATTTAGTGTACAATATTATTAATTTGTAGACAATATTTACATGTAAATAAATCTAACTGTTATAAAGAATATATTCGGAATTTTTTTTTTTTTTTTTTTTTTTTTGTAGCAAACACGCATATTTCAGTCTGCATTCACATTGTCAAATAAATTATATGATTCTTAAAAAACATTTTATCAAGTCAATAGATTTCACTAAACAATTTCATTTAATTTGTCTCACAGTAGCACAATTTTTCTAGATTATGCAGCAGCTATTTATTAAAATTGAACTGTAAAATTATTCAAAATATTTCAACTAACAAGTAAATGTACAATATTTACATTGTTTGTATAAATTCACCGATGAATATATTATGTGCTGTACAAAAGAGTAAATAATGAGAGATATTTTACAAAGTTAAATGATATTAACTGTTGAATATTTATAAAATATCACTATAAAAAGTTAAATTTATCAAATATAATGTCTTTAAAAAGTCGCAGATATTCATTAACTGATTATCTGTCCAAAATGTTTCTCTTTCTCGAACAACAATCTTTCTAGATCTCTCCATCCTTTTCTCTGTGCGTTTCCGTGCGTTTGGAGAAATAATGGGTTAATTTACTATTATTTCAACATTTACTGATTACTTTCAAAATTTATAAATATCAATCAGTTAAGTATCTTGAATAAATGGTTGCTTTTTAGTAATACTGATTTTTTCTTTAAATCAGACTCAAGTATTTCGTGAAGAAATAATTAATTTACATCACGAAAACAAAAGTTTCACATTACAAAAATATGATTTGTTGTAAAAGTAACTCCAGAAGTACATTATACAAAATCATATATTTATACTCCAATAATTTTGTTATATTTTAGTAAATGTATGTTAATATACATTACTACAAAGTTTCAAATAAAAGTTGATTATAGATTTAAGAGTACAATTTTTCCTATCATAAATATGTATTTGTGTTCAATAATTTTTGTTTATTATAGTAATAACAAACTTGTAATAAAAAAAATATCAATTATATGTAATAATAATTAAAGCTTAATGCAGTTTCTGGAATAACTTTCATTTATCAACAACTATCTCCATTATAATACATATTCTAAAGTTCAAACTCTCCCGGTATTCCATTATGGCAAGTCCTCCAAGATTAATATTATCTCATAAGCAACTTTTGTAAATAAAAACTCTTTAATTTATAACAACATTTCTGAAATAACTTTCAACATTCTTATTATCAATACAAAAATGTCAGAAGAAAATTCAATAGACAATTTTAAAGTTGTTTCGTAGATATATTACAAACTCGTTAGACTGAATCTTTCTTTTCACATACAAAATATGGTTGTCAATAACTTTTCAACACAAAACAAAAACAAAAGCAGTTTTTTAATTCAAAAAAACTATTCAGAAATATTCTCAAATAAATTAATTAATAATAATTTAACGAGAGCACAATTTTTCTGCAAAATGTACTTTCTACAGGTACAATGAAACAGCCATATTGTGTAAGGTCTTGTGAAAACTGATGAAAGATTTTTAGTTGATCCAATTGGAATTGCCATGTGGCAGGCACATAGGCCCGGGAGAGTAAAGTAAGTCCTATTGAGGTGGTCCACCCATCATTCCCACTGGTGGCATATTTTGCATTCCATAAGGTCCTTGTGGTGGTCCTTGTTGGGCAGTCATAGGTGAGTGCATTTGCATCGCGTGACTCTGAATCTGCTGATTTTGGGCTATCTGTCCGCCACCCATTGATGCCACAACCTGCTATTTTTTTAATTCAATGAATAATGATTTCAATTAAAAAGAAAACTTCGTTTTAATCTAAATTCCAATTCAATACTTTAATTTAATAATTGTTTATAATTCAGTAAAAAAATAGATTTAATCTAAATTTCAATTAAATATTTTAATTAAATAAAAAAATCATACATTTAATTTAAATTCTTTGATGATTATTACCTGTTGGGTCATAACTTGAGGTTCTGAAGGTAGAGTCAAGTTAGTTAAGAGATCTCTCACAGCAGGGAAAATGGTACAACATTCTGTTGTATTATGAGAATATTCAGCAAATCTTTTTAATTGTAAAGAAGCAGCGCCAGTTATGGAAGCAGATCCAGTGTCTCGTTTCTCTGCCACTTGAGTTGAATTTGAAGTTACATCGTAAACTAAAGGTAAAACCAGGGAAGGTGGCTCGCCTTGGTATGGAACGCCGATTCGCGTTATTTGAAGCTACAAATAATGAGAGAATAAAAATATTATAATGTATTAAATTTTTATTCAAATCTGGCCTGTACTTTTCGATTGATAATAATTTTTTAAATATTTCTTTTTATAATGAGTTCTTATTAGTATTTGAATTGTATTCAATGCAATGCGACAAGTTAAAAACACAAATTATCTTCGAAAGTGACAATGGTAAAAGCAATTCGTACGATAATACCATTTCAAAAATTATAAGTTCTAACTACGGAATTTTTTAATACGCGACTTATAAATTATGTAAAATATTGATACATAATATAAGTGATATGAATATTTGATTTATATTAAAGTGATATCATGATAGATTTGAATTATTTTGAATTTCATTCCAAAAATGTATAATCAATTAAATTTATTAATAACAAATAAAGAAACAAAATGTATTAAATACTTACGAAAAACAAAACTCTGTTTTTACAAAACAGCACAGATCCCATTCCAATTGGAGCAATTGGAGCAGCAGACGGTGGGATTCGCAGACAAAATTGCACAGACCATTTGAATTGTTGTTGTTGCACCAATCCCGGCATTAATTCTAATTTCATGATTTGAACAAAGTCTTTCACCACGTTAAATGGAAGTGACAGTGCTCTGCTCAGTCCAGCAAGTGTACTAGGTTTGTAAGGCGGAGCAGCAGCACGGGTTTCAAAGAACTTTTCAATGATCTAAAAAATCAAAATGTTAGTAAAAATAAACCACAACTTATAAAACAAAATATTTTATCAGTAGCAAACAAACCTGTAATTCCTCTAAAGTCCATTGATCTTTATGTTCAGGCATTGGCTGAACTTTCATATGAAGAGATTGCATGTGCTGAGTGTTTAAACCAACCCGACACTGAAGAGTATCAGCTTTAAAGTGTACCACGCCTGGTTCAGTACTATTAATTGCTACTAACTGTAAAAACAAAAAATAAATTAATAAAAACTTTAGTTTCCAGTTTTAAATAATAATAATAATAATACTTACCGAATCTTCATTCTGAATATACCGTTGCAATTGTCTCCGCATATAAACACATCCCAAAAATCTTTCTAAAGGCGACATGTCAGGTCCGGGAAGATTACCCGGGTGTGGAGACGGGGAACACAGCATCTCAAGTGCTTCGTGGGTCAAAAGAGTAGGCACAGCTCCGGCCCACGATCTCTGAGGCAAGACTCTCGACAAATGACTGCCAACTTTGTGATCAGATGCCTGAGGACTGTGCATCGCGTGTCCTGGTCTGACTGGGGATGGTCGAGGAACGTTTGGTGATCCTGGCCAGTTTGACGCAGCTGGTGACGTCATTCCTTGGGAAGAAGGGAAAGGACTGCCATCCAAATGACCTATTATATAACAACAAATTTAACGTAATTTCTTAGGGATTATTTTTCTACTTCTTTTTATAATTTTAATTACCTGCTTGCATGAAGGAACTTGCAGGTGAGTGCCCAACTTGAACATTGTTACAAGGACCAGGAGAAGATGTCGGCATAAGTCCAGCTGGACTTGACACGTGCATTGGATTAAGAGGGCTATTGGCTACCAGACCTGATCCTGGAGATGGATGTGGTAACATGTTAGGGGTGTTGGGTGGGAGTGAGGGAGGCGAAGCTAAGTTGAATGACGTTGCAGGACTACTACCGAAGCTCTGATGTTGACTGGCCTGCAACATTAATAATAGAATAAATATATATATCAATTTATATTAATAAAACTTAAAGTTAAATTATAGTAAAAAATCTACCTGTGAAATATTGCCTGTGTGAGGACTAGCAGGAGTGTGTGGATTACTACCAGAAGGTGGGGTCAGTGGTGGATGGAATCTCAGACTGTCTCGCTGCTGAGCTGGGGACTGTGGACCTCCACGGTGATGTCCCAAAAATTGATGACCACCACCTGTCGTGCCAACGACACTGCTTGCTTCGTTTTCCATGATCACAGGAGACGGTGGATTGTCATCCTCAGACTGAGATCTTCGCCTGAAAACCGCACTTTCGTCCACGTACTTTGACAAAAATGTCTGAAAAGAAAAATAAATATTTCATGTCATTGTTTCTTAGTATGTTTGTAGTTTTTTATTAAAGTAAAACTAAAAGGCCTACCTTCAAACCTTGCGTTGGTGTAAACTCATCAACTACGTTACTCCTGTCAAAACGACTGTAAGCAACGTCTCTTAGACTGACTAGTCCAACCCCACGCATACGTAATTCAAGACAGTAAGTACCCAGATAAGCTATTCTCACGAGAGTCGTGCATTGTGGTATAATGGTGAAGGTTTGTCCAGGAATTTGAGGTCTCTGTAATAATGTTAATTTAAAATGTAAAATAATTATATTTTCTTTATAATTAATTGAATTATTCAAAATAATAATTTAAAACAAATTACAGAATGATATACGCAGAGTTGAGGAATTATTGGCAGTTTACTGATAGACATCAGTGGCTGCAGAGTTTCCTGCAAGATGTGCAATAACTGCGTCAAATTTCGATGACGATTCAAATAAGCTTCCAATTGTTCTTTCATCAGAGAATGGGCATTTGCTGTAATAATTTTAAAAATGATCATTAATTAATAAACCAACAATTTCACAACAGAAATGTATAAAATACAAATATTGAGCTTGATTCACGTACTGTTTCTAAACGCAAGTTTGAAAGCTCTCTCACTGGCATTCCACTGAACAATAACTGTGGCATTTCTTGTCGGTCCATAAGCTATAACCAGCTTATTATAACTGAATGACTTAATTGTCATCGATCCTCTAATGTTATATTTTTCTGCAAGTTGCAATGAAATTAATAAAACATTTTTTATTTTGGGGAAAAATGTAATTAAGAGGCTCAGTGCCTACCAGTTTTGAAATATTCTGACAAATCGTGCACAAGTGAATACAAATGAACAATTTGAGCCCAGTCGTTTAGTAATGCATCGACTGTGCGACCAATCGTGTCAGCAGTTCCCATTTCATACTGAAAATAAACTGGTCTTCGAAGTCCTGTTAAAAAAAAGAAATTATAAATTCTTGTATAATAAATCAAATACTAAATTAATGGTTAATAAATTATTCATGCATGAAATGTACCTTGTTCTTTAGGGTGAGTACTGGACAGTGGACTGGAGTAAAACACAAATTCCGCCATCCAAGCTTTAGTCATTCCTTTTGCTTGAACTCTAATTGAAACACTAAGTAACCTCTTCAAAAGAGCAAACCACGCAGCACTTGACGCGATTGCTGACGATGGAGGAGGTAACTGTACAATTTTCAAAACCAGAGCAGTAGCATTGGCTTCCACTTGCAAACCTTGATGTGCTATTTCACGTTTTGTGAACTGATAATAATCAAAGAACAACAATTAATAAATATCTTAAAAAATTAAAATACTACAATGATAGTTTAGGAAAAAAGAAAGTGTATAAAAAAAAAGGAAAAACAAATTACTTCTTGGGCCAAAGTAACAAAAGGTATCCTCTCATCGCAAAATGCCACAACATGAGCCAATTCCGGGATGAAATAGGCAGGGTGTTTAAGCCTCCTATTTTGCGATCCTCCGGCACTCTCAGACCTTCCAGCGGATCCTGCACTACGTCGCTTGTTTCCTCCTTTCTCGACCACCTCTGTAATGCACCCCCCATCTTGATCAATAAACCCTAAAAAATCCACGTGTTAATTGCCTAATAAAACGAGATTCCTCGTACCAGTTGGATTTGCCAGATGTTAATAATATAAATTAGTAAGTAATATAACTTATTAGTACTATTAATAGCAGCTATTATTTACATATTAATAATATTAAACATCAAACCTTTCTCTTTTTGTTGTATGTTTTTTTTTTCATTTTGTAACAGTATTTATTACAAGTTTTTTTTTAGTACGAGAGAATTTCGTTTTCATTGTATACAACTTACTCAACTGGTTTATTTATGTGTGAAGATTAAACTGACTTACCGCTGTCAACGCTGGTAAATGGCCCATGAGTTATTACAAACGTATCAAATTCTATTAAATTTTGAACTTTGAGATACATCTTAGGTATCTCAGTTTCGATAGTATCATCGTGAGGGTCGTCCTCAATTGAACTGGGTTTTACCGAAACCATGTAAAATGAGCATTCAATTTCACATGGTGAAAACTCTTTTTCTTTGAAACCTACAATCTGTAATAATAAAAGTATAGATTTAATAAAAAACATTTTTATTAATAATAGTTAATCGATGAAAGATACTGACCAAAATAACTGTTGGGTGTCGGTGCAACTGCACGTACATGCGATGTTTACCAATTTTGGATATAGGATGATCCGGTTGAAATAGTAAAGGCAATTTCTCCCGAGGAGTGGCAGGCAAATGTTGTAATGTTTTTTCACAACGTCTTTGAGTAATCCAGTATCTATAAATTAATAAATAATTAAATGAAAATATGAAAATATTTAAATATCAAAATATTAAAAAATTAAAATATTTTTAAAATGAGGATTCGTTGCTATTGTTTTTACCTTAATTCAGAAACTAGAGCAGGAATTCGGCCGTGATCACCATTCAAAGCAATTGTAAGTTCTGGTATAAGAGCAGCATCATACTGTGGTACGTGACACTGTAACATCCCGGAGTGGGTGTCTACAGTTACCAAGAGAAGTTCTGCTCTCAAACAGGGTTGTAGTATTGGCACTGATAAAATAGCTGGAGTTCCAGCTAAAGTACCTGCAATCGAGACATTTATTTTATAATTTTAATTTAAAAATTGAAAGTAAAAATAATAATGTGAAAAATTAATTTACATTCCACATCCTTGAACATATTTTGCAGCTCTTGTCGTAGGTCGGACAATCTACTGCGTGTTCTAACGTAAATTGTGTGGACGAGTAAACACTCCATTGACAGCTGATCAGATCTAATTGCTCTGTCAGCGATTTCGCTTTCCTTAAACAAAAAAAAAATATAATTAAAATCATCGTCATTTTGATAAATTTCAAGTATTTGTTAATATTACCTTGCTGCCTAGTGAAGGAATGTGTACCACAGCCAATGATCGAGCGGGATCAGATTGGTCAACTTGAACTGTCAATCGATAACCCAATTCTGATCTGGGATCTTTGCTAGTTAATTCTCTGTAAGACAAAAAATTTGATTTAAATAATTTGCTTTAATGCTTTTTATGTTTAATAATATTTTAAATTAATTAATAATATGTATTAAAATTGTACCTCCAATAAGACACCGATAGACACTTTCCAGGAATATATTCGTCAACATGTATGTGATCGTCCAATCTGTCTCTTATTAGTCGCAAAGTTTGCGAATACAAAACCTCTAGTTGCAAAGACTGACAAAAGTGGTGCAAAATGTAGTAAACCTCGCTCAAAGGATCTGAACTTTCTGCTAACCTAGCTTGCACAACCTAAAAATCATTTGGATAAGAAATTAGAAAATTTGCACAATAAAAATCTGGTGTCATATGAAATTTGAATATTATACCTGATGAACGTATCTCGATTGCAAAGGGTGTACCAAAGCTTTTCCATCTCCAGTTTCTCTATCTGAAACGAGGATTTCCAAGTCCAATAAACGCCAAGGAACATTAAGGCCATCGCCCATCACCGTCAAAGAAACACTAAATTCTTGATCGACCAGAAAAGTCACTCTTCCAGCATCAATTTTTAAATTTCTCATTTGAGGAAGTAAGTTGCCAGTGACTAATCTGTGTTGAATCACTTGATTCAGTCTTTGCAAAGTGTTTCGCTTTTCTGCTGGAGTTATTGGGTCAGGAGGAACAATTCTTTCCTGAATAAAATATGTTCAATTAGAACAAAGTGGTTATAAATGATTTTCCAACTTTTAAATTGTTAACCCAAGGACGCCAAAGATTACATATTTTGTAATACTATTCCAAACTTAATTTTCAGTAGTAAAATTAACAGAAAAAAATGTATAAGTAATGTACAGTACCCATCAAAAGTCTGAGCACACCTAAAATTAGTCTTATTTAATAGTGTAATATCTTCTATATTTTTGTAGATAAATGCAAATAATTTTTCGTTTTCAAAAGCTTGAAGTTTCAGCTTTTAAAACCTCTAATCAAAAACATATTTTACTTGATTGCGGCGGATGTTATCTGATAATTTATGTGAAATTCAAAATGTTTAATGGGTTTTATCACATTTCTTATCTATACATTCATTTGCTTTCATTTCAACTTCTTAAAGCTTGTAAAATTCTGGACAATTTAAAAAAAAATAAAAATACTTGGTTTTTCGATAATTTGAAATTTTTTCTAAAAAACGCACTTTTTAACTCTTCTTGTGTCACATCCGCTACAATCAAGTAAAATATGTTTTTGATTAGAGGTTTTCAAACCTGAAACTTCAAGTTTTTAAACTAAAAAAGTTATTTGCATTTATCTAAAAAAAAGTAAGGAAAATATTAAATAAGACTAATTTTATTAATCTTTATCTCATGGAAAAAGAATGAAAATTGTAATTATTATTCCACTAGAAGTGCACATAAAACTTACACTTCAAAATTACATTATAAGATTTTTTCTAAAACGTGCTTTTTTGATCGCTATATTGAGTCCACCATGTGAAAATGTATCTAACTAACTTGATTTCAATTGTTATTAACAATGCTAATATCATTTTTTTAAAATGATCAATAAGCAAATAATCAATGAAATTGTAGCAATTTATTCGAAAAAAAATGCAAAAAATCTAAAATTTAAAAAACCGATTTTTGGATTTTACCCGCCATTTTGAAATAAACAACACATTTCTGACCGGTCTTCCTAATGTAATTTTGAAGTTTAAGTACCAAGTGCACTTTTAGTTGTACAATAAATACAATTTATATTATTTTTTGATAAGAAAACTGCATTTGTAAAATAAGAAAATTCAACATTTTCTCTATTTTTTGCATAAAAACGCAATATTAAATTTGCTTTGGAAACAAATAAATTTTTCGTATTGGAATCTGAAAAAGCATACTTGAATCCATGAGAATACATTATTGATATATTTTGTTGTCCGTTTTATGAATGAAAAATTAAGTTAAAAAAAAGTGATATAAAATATGCAATCTTCAACGTTAACAGATTAAAAAACAAAATATTTACTCTGATACAAGCTGGCAATCGGCTGTAAGTTCCAGTGGTTAAAACCTCTACTGCTGCGGGGATATGAAAATTAGGTAATCTCGCATGTACCAAAGTTTCTCGTGCCATTCTTGCAAGCATGTCTGCTGTGTCGACAAACAAGAGTGACTGTTTGTCGAGAAAGGCCATAATATGCTACGAACATAAATGAATAAAAAAAGTTATATTTCATATAAAATAAGTTATTATTTATTTGTTTTACTTGGTAATTTATTGTATAATATTATTTAAAAAAAAAGAAAAAGAAAATAATTACCGCTGACTTGTCTACTTTCGAAGCACTGTTTGCCCATTTTACAAGTGCCAAAAGTCGAACAAACAACTGTCGTGTTCTAGCAGCGAAATTGTAAATTTCAATTTTCCTTTCTATATCTGTTTTACGTGGAAGTCTGTAAGTTTAGAAAAATAAAAATATTATCGAACGATACTTACATTTTATTAAATAAAATAATCATGTCTTCATAAAAAACTGTATGTGAAACACAAAAAAGCACAAGAAAAATAAAAACAATTACACATAAGTATTTATATTTTAGAGCATCACTTTAAATAATCTTTCATTATTATATATTTTAATTTTAAAAAAAATGCATTTTTAATTGTATTATTTTAAAGATAATTTAAATAAACATTGCATTTTTATGTATGATGAAATTGCTTCACAAATGTTTTTAAAAGTTGATAATAAATAAATTTTAAAACTTACAATTCAGCCAACACAGTGAGCTCGTGATAAGTTCTCTGAATTATAAAGTCGATGAGTATAGATAAAGACATTGATCCTCCTCGATTGCCCTCCTGCGGCACAACACTGTTTGCCACAGGAGTTTGATGACCTTCCAAAGGTACAGGAGCCATTGTAAAATTTTCGAACTCACTAATAGGTTAGTTTTGAGCTTTCACTAGAAAAACTGATGCTGAGGCCTATTTTAGCTTCAGCTTGTCAAGCGTATTGCTGGCCAACGATGGCCGACGAGCACTAAAGCAACAAAACATCCACTTTAAATGAAAATGACGTTTTAAATAAGAAATTTTTGACAAAATGCTTTACACGCTTCGAAAGCACTTCGTGAAATGAATGAATGATTGATATTGATGAAAATCATCAACGACACAACGACGTTTACTTTTCAAAGCTTGTGTTCTTAAACATCAACATTTCAGTTTCTATCTGTATCTGTCAGATTTTATTAACAGACAAGGAAAACCAACTTTTTAAATTATTTTTTATTTAATATCGACGGATAAACAACTTTATAATTATAAGTAATATAAATATAATGTTTTTTTAAGTTAAACATGTTAATTATGTAAACAAAATTCTTGGTTATTATTGTTTATAATTCATGAAAACGAGCCTTAATGAAAACTCAGAGTTTGCAATTTATTTGTTTATTTATAGGGACCGGTGAATTCGTGGTGTAAATCACTATGAACTGCACTATGCACTTTAACGTGTTAGCTTAACCTTCAAAGGTGATGACAATTGACAAGTGCATTTTCTTCGATTAAAACTCGTAGTAAATATTGTTCTTATAACAAAATAATAAGTAAATATTCAGTAGATCTTACAGTAAAAAGAAAAGTAAACAATTTTCAGAGCAATAATGATACTGATAAATAAGGTAAAGATGATTTTATTTTTCAAAAACATAAGAAAAAATTGATTTGCTAATGTTGTGATTAAATTAATTTTTTGCAGATGGAAGTAGATAAAAGGCTCGCAAAGGTTAAAAGTTTCAAACAATATTTTTATTACAAAAGTCGAGGAACTTATTGTTGCAAAAAAAAGTCAAAATTTAAAGCGACTGCAGGCAAAAAGAAGTGAACTCAATGCCAAAGGTAAGCAAAGTGTCATTGAAATGTTAAAATTATTTTACATTTATTTAGATAAAAATATTGCTATCACTGATTTCTTTCCGAACTCCCGACTCTACGAAATGGCGGGAGGATTAAATTATTTGGGAAATCAAAGAAGTGACTGAATTGCCAGTAAAACATCCCGAATTTTTAGAAGCTCTGGAAATTTCTCAACTTAAAGAAATATTTCTTCTCCACCAGGTAAATAACAAAAAAGACTAGTTGATATTTATTAAATGTGTTTATTGTATTTTTCACTCTAAACTACAGGTACTGACAAAACACTACTTGTTCATGCTGTGGCTCATCACACAGAAAGTACTTTTATCAGATCTTTAGGCTCTGAACTTGCACAGAAGTTCATTGGAGAAGCATGCTCCTTTGATTATCTTTGTGAATGAAATCAATTTCATTGGTAGCTCTCGAATTGAATCAGAATCAGGAGGAAACAGCGAAGTAAATATTTGTAATTTGTCAGATAAATTTGTATTGTTATTTTATATAAATAACATAAATTGTAATTTTTACATACAAAGAACTATGTTGGAGTTATTGAATCAGTTGGATGGTTTTGAAGCGACAAAGAATATCAGTCACATGGCAACAAATCGTATAGACATTTTGAATCCAGCGCTCTTGCGACCAGGTCGCATTGATCGTAAAATTAAATTTCCACCACCAAATCCTAAAGATTTACTCCAAAAAATGAACTTGACTCGAGGAATCAGTTAACGAAAGATTGTTGAGCTCATGCCTAGTGTTTCTGAGTTTAAAGCTAAAGTAATATTCTTAACATTAGTAATATCGCGTAAATGTTACAATTAAAACAATAGAATATTAATAAAAAAATTTAAATTTTTTAGGGTGTTTGTACTGAAGCTGGCATGTATGCATTGAGAGAACGTCGTGTGCACGTAACCCAAGAAGACTTTGAAATAGCTGTGGCCAAAGTTATGCAGAAAGATTCTTAAAAAAATATGTCAATCAAGAAACTGTGGAAATAAGAACATCATTTATTTTAAGCTTCGCGTGTATTACTAGACTTTATAATTCTAGTTCTGTTGTAATTATTATCATATTATTATTCTTTTGCTATTAAATTAAACTTTTAACTTACAATTTTGTTTTTCAAAATGGTTCCAAATGACGAAAAAATGAGATACCCGATTTGAAACTTTATTTTTCCTAATAAAAACCGTGCAGTTTTTTATTTAAAAAGGCCATTTAAATTTCTAAAATGCGTGTAATTGAAAATGAAACGTGGTTTTCGCAACCTACACAAAAAAAAGACAAAGGAAACTTATTATTTATCGGGTATATTTCATCAAACGTGTGTATATGCTTCTTCATTGTTTAAAAACTGTTTTTTGTGTTAGTTATTTGGCATCGACCTCATAAATCAGATATAAGTATAATCAAGTGAAGTGCTAGTTCGTATAACGTGTTTATTTGTGTAACTTTTTTTGATCAAGTAACGTTGTTGTGTTTTCCATCTTATTTAAGGGTTCACAAGGTGGAAGCAATGTTTTACTTCTAAGGAGCATACGATATTTTTTGTCACGAGAGCAGAAATTGAGCTGTTTTGTATACTTGGTTGAGAATGGCATTGTTTTGCTCTTACTGGAAGTAAAACATTACTTCAATCTTGCGAGAAAAAACCGGCAGCTTTTTCGGCTTGCCGAAAATCAGATAAAAATAAGCTGTCATGATAATAGGTTTTGAGATACAAACACTTTCCTTGAACTTGAAAATATGTATATTTTTCAAAACTATAAATTTTTAAATAGGTATTGAAAAATGTTGAAGAAATTACAAATCTTGTAAGACTCAAACATTCAAAGAAACTTCATGATGCAAAAACAATTTAATTTTATTCTGATAGTGACGTACAATGATTTTAAACATAAAAAATTATAAATAATGTAATTACAACATAATTGAACCTCCGGATTCTAAAAGAGACTTACACTCAAAAGTAAAAGTTTTGGCAAAAATGTCAGTTGATACGATATGAAAGGTTTGGATTAAAATATTATTAAAAGTTCAGATAGTATAAGTGTAAGCGAGGGAGTTGTTTCTTATGATCTAAAGAACATTTATGTCAAATATAAATAATTTCTGTATTG
>JABFPM010002116.1:0-17653 GCA_022817325.1 Idris sp. 1 HC-2018 | reverse complement strand
ATTGTAGTTCGAAGGATGAATAATAAATGGGTTATAACATATTTGCCCTCCCTGAGTGTTTTATTGCTTAAAAAAATTAACGAAAATGCCTTACTTTTTGGACGTTCAAAGTGTACTCCCCCCTTAATCTAATATTTTTTTTGTGTATAAAGTCTTGAAGAAAGACAATCGAAAGTTTTAACAGCCCCAAACTCTATCATTTAGTACGTTCTGAATACCATGATGGTGCGAGTACCAAATTACGTGATGTAATTAATATTATGGATTTTTCTGTTCATAGCACAGGACCAATTTTATGCGACACGTGTCTCTACATTGTTTTTTTTGTTCCTGCATCCAGATTTGCATCAAAAGATATGGCAAGTAATTTACATTTTTATTTATTAATGACTATTTGTTTTTAATTGAATTTGATATGAAAATTAATTTTGTTTCATTTGTTTTAGTTCAAAGACAAGAGCAGCTTTCTCCGAAAAAATATAATAGATCGAAATATGAGTAAGATTTAATTTGATTATTGTTCTCTTAGTTTTAAATTATTTCAGTTGTAATTTTCTTTTTCTGCTGAGATTCTTGCTTTATAATTAGGTGTTACTAATTATCTACTAAAGGCATTAATTGTTCCAACGTATTAATGATCTAATTATCTAATTAATCGAATCAAGCGTTGAGAATAAAAAATGGATACATTTTATTACAAAGACTAGGAAGACAGAAAAATAAAATGTTTTGAAATTGAATCAAAGTTGTGATGGAATTATGTAAAAATTTAAAATTTACCTGTGGATAAAGCAGCTCAAGTTAATATATTTATTGAAAATAAATTTATTCAAGAAAAATATAAGAATCTTGAGAATCAACATTTTTCTTATACTTTTAAAAAATTGATTTTTCATGTACTTTTACCAATAATAAAAAAAGAAATAATACGAGAGAATAAATTATATATCTTTGATTCTATCAATTCGCTCATAGTCATATTTAATAGATCAACACAAACTAACTCGTGTATGAAATGAAGTGAATCGTAATTGATTCGCTTGTTCACATTTCACATAATAGTTTCGGTACTTACTCTTCTCAAGTACAAGTAATTTCATACTTGATGCACCTCTATGTAAATATTCCTTTCATAAAAAATAACTACCAGCATTCTGTCAGAATTGTTTTATCAATTAATTTAGGCACGAATATTTTAATTTTTGAGCGTTTATTATATAATATAAAAACAAGTATATTATCAGTGTTACCAATTAGCAATATCAATTTTGTGGAAACTATATCTCTTATTACTTGCAATTCTTTTTTTTGTTTTTGTTCGTTGTTACGTAAATTGCAACAGTTTTTGAGTTCATACAATTTGAACGCAAGCAAATTGATGGATCGTATCTCCATTTATTACTTGTTCAATAGAGGTGAAATACCGTTGTTTCAGTTTGGGATTAGTAATCGCTCTTCTTCGTTTTGGGAGGAATTATTTTTTACAATTTAATTATAGTTCATAAAAGTGTTGCCCTGTAAAAGCTACTTAGAAAAGCAAATTAACAAGTTTATATAATGAGCATGTGGATTTAAGTGAAACAAATGCAATGGTTTTGAGGTAAAACTAGATTTGCAAGATTATCGCGTATAAGTAACGCAATATAATAGAATATATAACGTTAATCCCTGTGAAAAATGTTGCAATTTGAGTGAGATTTTGGTTATTTGATCCTAAAGGAAATAAATTGGACTAATTAAATGAAATAGAATGATGAAATGACGAACACAGTTATAATTCTTTGCAATAATAATTTTTTTCGGAAATTAATTATAATTTCACATGAATATTATAATCGTGAATTTAATATTAAACAAATTGAATGTAAATTACATGTTAGTGTAACATTAGATAGAGAGTTTACTCACGGTTTTATTTCCTAAATTTTTGACACGGCAGTTTAGGTACGTTGTTTTGCCTAATAAAGCTGTGACATTTTTTGAGGCAGATTTATCAAAATAAGGCCCCGTTTGTATTACTTCATCCAACGAATTTTGATAAATATCTGAATATTTTCCAACTTCGCCATAGCAGTGAATCGCTGAAAAATATTATTTATTAGTTGAACAAACAAAATTGGACTTAATTTTAAAGTAGACATAATTTGAGTAATTAAATGCACATTCATTAATAATAATGAAAAATTTTATGTATCAAAGAATAATGATAAGAAATAACTATCATTAACTATAACATTTTTGCTTATATAATATTAGATTCTGAAACACGTACATAAAGTATTTAAATTTAATTTTAAAAAATTAATAGCCTCTTTGTGCATTATGTTCGTTATTTAATAATTTCCAGAACCATTTCTTTATAATTTAAGTACCAAAAAATAATAATAATAATAATAAATAAATTACAATCTAATTTTGCAATTAACTTGTAACTTTAAAAAAATTGATGAAAAAGTCTGAAATTAAAACTAATGCCATATATTTCATGTATTTTTATTGCACATTAATTTTAATGGAAGAATTTTGATTGAATATTCCTAGTTGAATAATTTATAGGTACTGCTGAACGACTGAAGAGAGTTTAAAATTAAATTTACTATTACATTTTTTTTCTTAGTAAAAAACACCGTTTTATTCATTCGCCGATGAAATTTTCTAATTAAAAATAAGTGCAGATATGTTTAGAACGAAACGTTGTATCAAAATAATTTATCAGATGTTGATGTAGTACGTAAAACGTCTTTCCGCATTTATGTAAATAAAACATTTTCGAAGCAGTTTTGATGTTACTGAAGCTGATAAGATTTGTCCTACTACCAATATTACTTTTTATTATTATTAGTGTACCATAATCATCTATAAGTATGTGTACAAAAATGAGAGGAACTTAAAGGAATTAATTTTGAATGCACACATACATACATTTATGCAATGTAATTATACATTTGAGATGTGCACAATAAATTATAATTCAAGAATAATTCGTTGAATTAATTGTGAAACTCTGCAATCATTATTTTATCGACTAAATGTAACATTTCATTCGACAGTTGTATGAAGATAATTGCAAAATGTTTATGTAAAATCTGTTGCAGTCAGTATCATTGTACAATAACTAATTGCAACTATTTTATTTATTGCGTGTATTATCAATCATTTTCAAAATATTATTTTAATATTTACTGCAGCTACACGAGTGAATAACAAAAATGTTCTCACCTCAAAAAAGCAATAAACGATTTACAAAATACAATTTGCAAATGATAAATTACTTTTTTTCAAACCATTCATTAACAATGCTTTCTTTTTATGATTAATTGTTTTTTGTTGTGTTTTCAAGTTGTTTGTTTGTTTGTTTGTTTGTTTTTTTTTTGCTCTTTTTTTCTCATTCAATTTGGTAGAATTTGTGGTCATTCTGATGAGCATACATTTTAATATGATTTAATGACAAAGATTATATGATGAACTATAAATTACTTTACATAATGAAGTTGATCGTTAAATTCGCTATAATCCGAGTAGAAATGGTGGCCTGGCTAAAATTTTAACATAAACATAATCTATTTCATACACTTGGCAAAAGACTTCACGGTGCAAATAAATTTTTGCTTTGTAATAAATAACTTTAATTTCAGTCAGGTAAAAGTTATAAAGATGATTAATTCTTTTTTAATATTATTTAGTGGTTAAATTTTAATAATGAGTTATTTGAAAAATTGATTTATTCTGAAAATTTGCAAAAGAAAACAGATAGTTTTAATTTTATCAGAAATCCTCTAATCTTCGACGGAAAATGTATTAACTTTCTTAGAGTTTAGGTGTCATTGTGCTTGCATAATGCAAGCAAGGAGCAAAAGTACTTTTAAAACTCACGAGTTTCCAAATGTCAAGCTAATTCCACCTAAATGTGTTGTATTATTGATTACGCCAATGGTTTGTACATGTTAAATAAATGTAACCATATACTGAACATTTTGCTAGCTCGTGTGCCTTAATTAAAATAAATCTAAAAGCTGGTTTGAAATTCAAACAGTATAATAGCTCAAACTATTTGCAACAACACAGTTGACTTCAAAATATAGTTGATTCAACGAAATTGTTCTCTGAATGTGCATATACAAATAATATAAAGCTTTCAAAGTTTTCAACTAGTTATCATTTTTTCAAGTACAAATATAATACTATAAAATTAAGCTGTTACCGAAAATTAAAGGCAAAAGTTAGATGTCTGATTATATGTATTGCAAAAAAAAGTTATCAAAGATCAAAATGGGATTTTGAAAGCTTATTATTATGTAGAAAAAAAGTAACTCTGCATTACGTTTAAATTGTATATCAAAGTTTATGAAAATTATATAATATATTATATAATCTTTATTACTCTTATTTTTTTACGTTAGTTCAAATATGTATAATGTAATAAAGCTCGTTTTTAAATAAAATTCAAGCTTAAAAACTCACTTGAAAACATATATAGATGTTTCAAAGAATCAATTTGTTGTATTTACAAAATGTATAGTCACGTGCAGCGATCAATACAGGCATTTTGTTGATTTAGCAAAATGCACTCATATTGAATCAAAACATATTTTTCTTAAACAAATAAATTTTTTTAAATTGATTTTTGTTTAATTTGCTGTTAATTTTCATATATTTTGTGACTCATTAAAGCGTGTGTCGTTATTTTCATTATTATACTTTTAAAATAATTGCTCTCACTGTGCTGCTAACATTTTGTTTACACGAGCACATAAAGCAGGGAAAAATTATTGTATTTGAAGAACATGCGAACATAATACTGAAGTGCACGTCTGAACATGCGAGCCACTTGATTAACAGCCACTGTTGGACATTTTTTAACCGAGTAAATGTTTGTTGGAAATGTGATTTTCCCTTTATTAATCAATTTTTAAATAATTACATTCAGATAGCATGTAAAGGCATTTCAAAGAGAAATTTCAAAAAATAGGTTCATACGCGCGGCAATTTTTTTGTGCATTTGAGCTACAAAAAAAAGAATTTAGTTAACATGTTTAGGAACCCCTATATCGTACACCTTGATATACCAATCACAAACCTATTTGGGTTGTTTTCAGCATTCGTGACTAACACCTCCCTGATAACACATGATTCACATGATATTCCATAATCACCTAAGGTTATCTGATTGACATCAGATATCGTTGTGATATTTTATGTGTTATAAGATCTGTGTTATAAGATCTGTATTACATAATCTCTGTCCAGTATACTTGAAAAGCATAAAAACCGGGGATTCATAATAATTTTACTGGGATATACTTATTCAGTTGAAATGTAGTTTTAACTTTTCATGTCATACGTTTGTAATAATATAAAATTTTTCATTGCTTTAATTATTTTGAAGATTTTTCTATTATACAATATAATTTATATATATATATATATATTGTATAAAAACTATTTATTACATAATAACTTTTAATATTAATGAGGAATTAAATTTTTCAGAAGCTATATGAACTTTGGTTAAAAAAGTTATCACGTGTAAGAGAGTCTAAGTTATCATCACTAGCGGAGGTATATCAAAGTTGTATATCGCAATTTTTCACGGGAGAAAAAATTTCAATTTGAAATAACATTTCGTAGTTGTAGAATTTTCGCCGAAAAGGACAGTGAGAATGTAAACACACAAATCAAACAAAGATGCAATAAAAGGCCGCATGAAACGTGTTGTGTCTTTGTTTAATTTATATGTTTGTATTTTTACTTTACTTTTTTGGTGCTGATTCAACATTTGTTAAATGTTATTTCATTTTACGTATTCTTTCTGAACCTAAAAGTCTAGATCCAGTTGGCTTAACATTTATGAAAGCCTGTAAAAAAATTGAAGATAAAATATTACTTAACTCACTTGGTTCTATTGTACATTACAAGTTTCCTTATTTTTTAAAAGATCTTCATCTTAAAATCAATATTTGGTTGTTCGTGTCGTTGATTTTCAAGTAAATTCATATATATTATTTGAACTTTTAAAATGATTGATAAAATTTAATATTTTGAAAGTACATTTCACTTATTTTTGTGCTAAATAATTAATAACAGTTTTGGCACTTTTCTTTTTATGAAAAAGTTTTCAGAAGTTGAAGTCTTTTTATTTATTACCTACTTTTTATCTTCTTAAAGCAATAAAATTATGGTGGTTGACAGATTAGTTTTTTTTGTTCGAATTTTGAATTTCATTTAAGCGCTAGACTGTTACATTTTCAAAATTAAACTTGTCAAGACAATAAAAAGACAAATTTTACTGTGAAAATCTAATCTTATCTATTATTCCTCTAAAACGTAATCTGGAAAAATTGATTTAATATAAAAATCAGAAAAGAATTTTATACAATTTTTATCTTCAATTTCATAGAAAAAACACAACCACGTTTCGAGTACTATTTAATCCAACTTTACAATGATTTATTCAATCTACCCTATTAAAATCCATATGAACAAATTATTACAGTATATTAATAGTGCAGATTGTTTTTTAAATATTTATTACTCACCATTCCTTATTACACTCAATACAAGGATAACTCCAATCCATAAAGGTGATCTGACGACACACATGTTCACATAAGATGCAACCTCTTTTGAATACGTTTCTCGTGTGTATTCTGCAAAAAAAAGAAAAATAGTTATTTATAAAAATAATATATTCATATAAAAATCTATTTGATCATTTTAATGTTCGTTACGTTTTTTTCCAAACTGACAGAAGATACTTCAAAAATGACTGTACCAACTCTTGAATGTTGAAGTATATTTGTAAATTGAAAAAAAAAATTATTGTGACAGTGTGGCATAAACTCGAGGAAATTCACAAAATTTTTTATCCTCCTGTCATAGTAATTTTTCCCTGTTAGCAAATATATTTCAAGATTGAAATGTATTTTTATGTTTAACTTTATTTTAGCTTTAATGTTTTACAATTTTATTTTTACAAAATCATTTAATATATGTTTTTTCATTCAAACGATATAATATGATTCAGGTTCTTTTTAAACGAGACATAATAAAATATAACTTTCATTTAAAGAGAAAGAGAGGAAAAAAAGTTTGTTACGAGAAGTCACTTTTCGTGTCAAAGATACTTATATGTATATAATGTGTTCATAGAAGACTCTCTTTGGGGCAAAAACACGTAGTGTCTTAAAAAGAAGTCACACTCAGCATATATATCTTACTTTATCAGCATTACTATTTTTCAATAATACGTCTTTTATGGATTATAATTCATTCTGGGTGAAAGATAATTGTGTGTTTTTCATGTGAATTTATACTCTTCAAAAGTTAACTACAATTATTCGCTATATAGTCACAATTTGAAATAACCTTATCTCTGGGAAATTGTTGAACTTTGACATCCTCTTAAAAGTGTCTATTTCGAGACATTTGCTTTTCTAGTGTAATCAGTTAATATTAAGCAGGTAATTTGTCTCCGCGAAATAATATTAAGTTAACAAATTTAACAAAACTAATTATAATTTCCAATAGAAAATTCAAATTCTACATCAACTTATGAACACTTCATAAAATTAATGCTACATATAGAAATAAGTTGCATTATTATAATTAAAGTTTTATTACAATTTAATACATTTTATGTGAATATATAAAAATAAAATATAGTTTTAACAAAAATATAGCTAAAAATATTTGATAAAATTGCTTTTATACAAATTTCAAAAAATGTAGTGTAAAAATATGGAAATTTTTTTTATAAAAGTAACGAAGTTACGAATTATTAATCAAGTCGGCAATTTCTCATTTAATTGTGAACAATCGAGAAATATTATTTTCAATATCACATTTTTCAAATTGCCGAGTACAATAACTCAAAATATGATTGAGTGATCAACATGAAAAAAAATACCTTTCAATTTTGTTTAAACAAAAAATAATAATAACGTGTATAACAATGTTTTAATGGGCTGGAAAAATTTGATTCTTTTTTCTATTTTTTCAGTACGCTGGTATCTATTTGTGTACGGCCTTAAATTTGCGATTTTATTTAGCATTTCTTGTTAATAATTATTTCATGTTGTACGACTGCGCAATAATATGTAAATTCGACTTTAATTGGACTGAAATCTTATTTAAAACGACAAACCTCTTATCTCTTTCAGAAAATTAAGTGAAATAAACTTAAGCGAAAGTTTCGTTTAAATCCTTAAATTCGGTTAAAAACGTTTAATTATACTAGTTTATTTTGTTTTATTTTTTTTCTTTTTTTCAAGAAGATAAATACAAGATAAGTCAAATTAAAACTAAAACTGTTTAATAAAATGCCAGAACGTTTATTATTCAAATTTTGAAAAAGAACATTTAACATTAAAAAAAAAGATCACTTCAGTAGACTCTAAACTTTATTTTTATTAATTGCAAAGCGAAATTTGAATAAAAATGTACTTCTGCTTTGTTATGGCCCAGTGAATACAATTTTTAGACAAAAAAATTGTTTAAACTTTATATGCTATTGTTCAATAAATTAATTTTATGTCATAAAATTAATATAATTCATATTTCGTTATATATCACTTTATGTATAATAATTGAACTTTACCTTTGGCTCAAGTGAAAGTTTAGACAAATTTTAATTAAAACCAAATCTGCTATTAGATTTATAGTTAACATTTAATCAAACAATTCCTTCAACAACTAGTGTTACCAACAAAATGCAATTTTAGCTTGCGGTCAGAATACATTTTTTTAAAAGCACTTTCTTATAAATGAATAAAATTTCTCTTTGAAATTCATGACTGTTAATTATACACCGAACAAATTTTATGCTAAATTACAGTATTTATCGTAATCTTAGAAACAAAGATAGGAGATGTAATTGTACATATACACTTTATGTAAATATGTTTGATTTATGATAAGATGACAGTGTAAAATTATATATTTCACGCATGTCAAATTAAAGACACATATAACATAAACAGAATGTGGACTTGAATGTTAAAAAGTAAGTCAAAATTAACATTTGTTAGTTCCGACAAACAAACAATATTGATTAAAATATAAATATATATTTACGTATAAAATAGTGTTGTTTATAAACTAGGTGAATTTCCAAAATTAAATTCTGAATGAAATAACAATTTTAGTTGGCCAAAACTTTTGTTTTTGTTTTAATTGCAAAAGCCAAGTTTTATTATGTGTTTATTTTGTGTTAAAAAATATTTTCATCGTTAAACACTGTTTTTGTGAGTAAAAATGCAAATTTTTCTAACTTGATGAAGACTTTTAAAGAAGATATTCACTTGTGAATATCTACATTAACAAATGTACATTTTCATGACATTTAAACTAAACTTTTTGATCTGCGAAACAGAATCAACCCAAAAGAGTGTATTTCGTTTTGTTTGTGTTAATGGAATTAAGCCCAAACTTTACAGAAGATGGGCTCGAATTCATTTTGTGCATTCTTGGTAAATATAAGTTTTGTGATTGTGTTTGTAAGATAACACACGGAAAGTGGCACAAAGATCCTGCTAAAATGCGAACCAAATAGTTTGTGCAACAACTACAAACATCAAAGAATAGAATTGGTTTTAGCTGACAGAAATTTCACACTTGAATGAATGTGAGTATTACAGGAAAAAGAAGAAAAAAAACTAGATTCAACTTCCTAAACAATGTCGTGTAACGTTTAAGCTCTAGTTTATTAACACATGCAAAATTAAATACTTTCTTTTTTTCATTCTGCTCTTTTCAAGTTCTGAAATTAATCTGGCATTCTATAATAAAAAAAATTCTTATAATGATACTCAAATCTCAATTCTGGCAGCACATTTGGCAGAAAAAACAATTGAGCTTTTCAGACTAGACTAAGATTATTGTCATATATATTTTTGAAAATGCTTGCTGGATATTTTTAGTGAGCCAAAATCAGGAAGTTCATAAATTGAATAAGCGGAACATCCACAGTGGGTATCTAAATAGCTGTACTATTGATTAACTTAAAGGTTTGTTCAAAAATACAAAATGATTTAGTTCGGAGAAAATAAATTTTGTTCGCATTGTACTATTATATTTGAAGCCAATAATTTTGCCAGTAGTTTGGTCATTTTGTGTGACCCAAAATACGTATTCACCGAGATTCGACGACAATTCGTTTGCAAGTGCATAATAGCTATTTACTGATTCTTAAATATTATTTTCCGTTAATTTGCCTGATAAAGTGTACGATAATGCTAATTCTTAAAAACAAGAACAGTGCGTTTATGCTAACGAACTGATTTCGTTTAGCAGTCTGGCTATTTAGTTATAACAATTGAAATGTACGCTGCTGCAGCTATTAAAGTTAATTTAACCGTATCCAATTTCTCTCGGCACTGATAGAAAATGTTGTTGGTAGTATTACAATCTTTCGTTTTAATTTGCAGACAGCGTGGAAAAAAATAAAGATAATAATATATCTCAGAAAGTACGTTAAAAAACACTTATGACTATTCATCATTTTAAAGTTTTCTTATTTTAAATTGTAATTTCTATTACTTCATCTGCGATGTAACCGAAATTAAAACAAAAGATTTTCGTTAATTTTTTTAATTTCTTTTTCTCTCATTTTGTGACAATAGTCTATTTTAGTTTAAACTATTTCAATTTGATTAAAAATCTAATATAAAAAAAAAGAGTACAAAAATAATTGTACAAAAACTTTGTGATTTAATTACTTAACCGATATTTATTTTGAATCTAAATGTATATTCATTCCTAAATAATAATTAATGAATTTTACATAAAGTAAATCGATTCTGATTAAAATTATATACTAAATTTAAGTGTACTTATATTAAAAGCGATATTTATTAAAGAACTTTAATGTAATAAAAGTTAATTTTGAAATATTTTGACATTTTAATGTTTTGTTTTATATAAAAGTACTAAAATTAAATAAATCTATATTGTTTCAGAATTTTGACCAACGACTTACATTATTTCAACATTTTTTAAAATCAGCAGCTTAAGTATGTATAAATGCAGGGATAGTACTTTTATTGAAAAGTAGAATCAGTAAATGAATTTCCTAAAATCAGTAATTTGATAACTGAAAATCAATAATTCTATTTCTACTACCAAACGAAAATCAATATTTGAATTTCTTAGAAATGGTAATTGAATTGCTTTATACTATCAATTCCCAATTTTATTTTACACTTAAATATTATTTGAATATCAGTAACGATTATTATTATCATCGCCAATTGTTATAATCAAGTATATCAAATATCAATTGCACGTTCTGTAGTATTCCTTTAAATAAATTATTTTTTATATATTATTTATAAAATTATTACATATATATACACTTTAATGTTACTTATGGTATTACAAAAACATACTTTAAAGTAACTTTATCGAGATTTGAACCTTATTAATAGAGTATAAGTATTAGAAAGTGGGTCACCTACACAAAATATTATTTATTAACTAATGTATTTATTGAATCGCCCAAGAAATGTTTAATTACTGGTATTAGATAATAATAAAATAATTGAATTTGATTAATTTATTTTCTAATTTCCGATCAGTTTATTATAAGAATTTCAGTTTCATAATAAGCACACGATATACGAGTGGATTTTAATTAAATTATTTATTTTTACAAACAGAACGTGTCTTAATTGTTAAATAATAAATTGAAAAAATGTGCACCTCACGTGTCAGCCTTATATGTATTATTATTATCTAAAGTGTACAAAAACAAATCCAAATTTATATGAATAAATTATTATTTTTTAAAAATTAATCAACTTATAATCATCAGATAATTTTTGGCCCACAACATTAAATTTAAAATGAAATACTTATTAAAATGAAAAATCAAATGCAGCTGACATTATTTTTTATCAATATTATTTCGTTTCGGTAAATATTAAACATTGCAAATTTATATTAGCCAATAAATTAGTTTTTGCAGTTGAATTAAGCGGTATCAATAATTACTAATTATGCAAATGCCATTTCTAAAAAAAAGTCTATTAATCGATATATGAGTTGACGTATTGAAAAATTTGTTACTCGACTTATTTTTCACTGCAGAACAAAAATTTTAAAAATCCCACATACATGTACAACTGAACACGATTTGTTCGAGGAAAATGATAAATATCTACTGATATCAGTAGACGAAAAAACATCTTTTGTTAAAAAAAGCTCGTAGAAAAACGTCTGGTATGAACACGCGAAAATATGGGTCGTGATTGGAGTAATGTAATTTTCACGGATGAAGCATCTTTCTGGGCATGGTCTTTTCTTAAAAGAGCTTGGTCGACACCGAGTAATAGGGTTGTTCAGCGTACCGTCAAGCATTCGATAAAAGTTCATATTTGAGGATGCTTCTGTGCGGTTTCGAAACATTTTACCCCTTTACCGACAGCTTGAATGCCGAAAAAATTTGCAATATTTAAAAAATGACTTTCCAAGGTCTATTAAGAAATTCTTCATCGATGAAACGATAGAACGGTTGACTGCAAAAGGTTAATAACCTTATAGGTAGGTCATATTAGATGTATGGAGAAAAAGTATTTTAATAAATCTCCACATCGAACGTTATAAGTCAAACAAAACAGTTGGAAATAAAACCAATTTTGTTTTTAAATCAAAAATATATTTGAGTCAAGATTATGAATGCAATTTTAATGCATTAAGAGATAAAGTTATGTTAAAATAAATGTTGATCTGAATTTGCTCAATCAAATTTACAATAATTGTTGAAATATTTCATTTGCATACACAAACTTAACATTCTTTTTCAATTACGTATTATCTTTTGAAAGATTAAAATACTTGAAATAATATGAGAAGTTTAAAATTAGACGCGCATTTTCATTTAATATAGCACATTATTAAAAAAACGATTATTATGGTACAAAATGAACTCTGAATGCAGTTTCAAAAGAAAAAATATTTTTATCCATTTGTACTAGATTTTTCTAGGTAAAATTGTTTAACTGTTGAAAAAGCAATCAATTTTCGAAAACTTTTTCATTTTTCCGTTGCATTTGTGTTGTATAAAAAATAATTTCTCTCGACAAATATCCAATTTGTATCATAATTTTTTTTAAATGCTTACAATTTTTAACGATTCACATATAAAATACTTGTTTGATAGAGATGATATCATGCTTGTAAATACTGCTCGAAAAATTAAATATAAGCTTTGTTTAAGTTTTCAAGAAAATTTGATGCACTACCCACTAGTGTATAAAAATATAACATATTTTGACATTTCAATTTTGCAAATATTTTATAGTTAAAATTTTGTTTGTAACACCGCTGTATTTTGTTGAAAACACATCCTTTTACATCTAGAACATGAAATTCCAGAAATCATAATTTTCGATAATAGTTTGTAAAATTTAGAAACTCTAGGTTAACTAAGTAATTAGTTTCATAATTCAATACATACATACACATAATTTTTTCTTTAATTAAAATGTTTATATTTTTATTCAATATATATGTAATAATATTACATACAAATGTAATCTCTCTTGAACCGTAAGAAAAAACATTGAAAATAAAGCTCTTAACCAAAAAATCTTTAAAAGTATGTTTTTATATTCGTATAAGATATAAATATTTGAATTCAAAAGTGAACACTGTACATTTTGTTCATACAACATTTTTCTGACAAAAGAAAACAAGTTTATCATAAATTTAAATGAAAAATTGTATTTCAAGTATAACTCATTCTACAATTATTATTGAAACAAATATCATTTTTCAGATGTTTCATCATCATTATTTATATTATCACTATTTAATGGCGAATATTTTAAATGTTAGAAAAAAAACACAGATTGGAGTTAAAAATACATTTTCAATATTTTTGTAGGAAGAACAAATATTTTTGCAGACAACATTTTCATATTAAAAACATTGCTATTATGTTATTTTCTCTATAATATATTAATAAAATAAATTTTTCGACATAAAATTTATTTGCAGTTCATTTAAATTAGAATAATTGAAATATATTTTCTATTATTAAATCATATTCCTTCATATTTATTTGAAATTTCTGTATTTGTATAACATCAAATGCATACTTTGCTTAAAATATTTGCACTGCTTTAATTAATTGTACGACAAATAACTTGACCCATTATTATTTTTAATTTTGAAAGTTTTTTGAAATATGCTTGTAAATAATTGCTCAAATTTCATATTACTTTTAGAATGGATTATAAGAATCAATTAAATTGAAAGGTTTAAAAACAACGTATGATTCATTATGAGCAGTTTTTATTCTGCCGATCGAACATAATTTGTTATATTAGCATATTTTTAATCGATAACAATAAAAGCTATCGTTTTTCAACTTTTAAGTAAATAAGTAACGTTAATAACCAGAGAAAGAGATCAGAAAAGATATTTTTTTTGTAAAATTTATACCATTGGAAAAACTTGAAACGAATGAAGGTAATTTGCATTGTGAAGAAAACAATAAGTAATTTATTTTATAAAATAATAATAAGTAAAAAATAAGAATGAACTAATATTAAGACTGCTGTGAGAAAGTTTTCGAATTGTCTCATTGAATAATTGAAATGGAAAATAATTCAATACAGTGAATGAAAACGGTTAAATTCAGTAATAATTCGTTCATTATATCAGCTTTATATAACTATTTTTATATATTATTGATGGGATTTTCGTAACTAGTTCCAATTGAATACTTAACTTTATTTGATTCATATCATAGATCTATGAATTATCCGTTCAAATTTTAATGTTATTTTACTCAAAAACACTTCATTGAAATGTTCGCAATATAAGCATATTGATTAAAAGTGAATTTCAATTTGAAAATAAATTAATATCCAATAACATTAATTGAATTTATGAATATATATACATATTATGCACTCCTCATCTTGACATTTTTACCATACCAATTTATTTGTTGGCACAAAATAGGTATACTATTTATTTTAAACCCAAAATTTTGAGCCGTAATGAAGTTGCACACACGGGAAATGTCAGACGTTAAATATTCTGTTCATCAAAACTTTGCCTAGCAAATGTCAGAGAAAAGAAAAATTTTTCATCGTGTATTTAAATTTCGTATTATAAATCGACTTGGAAATATCAAACTTACATATTTTATAGAATAACATTTTAGCAGCAGCCATTGTTTTCAAGTTTCGATCAAATCTGTATAATATGTGGAAATTGTAATAATATTAGCTCAAAATTTTAGGCCGAATCCGGAATTCAATTAGAAACATACGAAACGAGAGAATTTGATATTTATAAAATTTAATATTAATGTGAAACATGAGGTTTTAATAAAAAGTTGTTTTGAGAAAATTGAAAGATAACATGCATAAGGCAAGAATTTTTTTTTTAATTTTGCACTTGTTCTGAGTTGCCATCTTGAATAAAACATCGTATAAAAATTAGACTAATAAGAATAATCACGTACAGATATAACAAATAACATGAGGAAAAAAATTTTGTTTCTGTTTTATTTTAATTTGCGTTTTTCGAAAAATAATGGACATACATCCATCAAAAATAGTTATCCAAACTAATCATTCACTGCTGCGTGAAGGCAATTAATATTCAAATGTCGGGGCATTCCAAAAAGAATCCAAATTTTTACCAAGTAACAATGTTTTTATCTAAAAATATGTTCACATAAATTCTTGTCAGTAATTTTTCTCAATTTATATCATATCAAAATTCACATATTTCACCATCCGTACAAAATTTTTGATTTGTTTTTATAAGATACTTTTCTTTGGTGTCACATTGCCGGCTTTCATATAATATATTCTATAGAAATATGTATATATATATATATTCAAGCACTTTAGTCGCAGGAAGTTAAGAAATCGTGCCAAAATGTCAAATGCCGGAATAATTCTTACAGTAAACAACCAATTTTTGAGACAGTTTTAAACTGTAAATAGATCATGAATCACACACCGAACTTCATACAATGTTTCAAAACCGATAAATTATTTGAAAGAACAGACCGGACTTTGATTTCATGTGTTTTCAGCGGCATTGTGAAATAAAAATGTTTGCATAAATAAGACAATCATATTACACATAAAGTAACATCGATTTTAATAGACGTCTGTCGATTCAGTGGTTCAATTCAAATTCGTATATATATGAACATTTTAAAATGTTTTCAGACACAGATTATGTATACCTATATATAATATATATAGTATTCAGAAATTCTGATATAGTCGTGCATGAATATAATTTCACAGTAAAATCTCAAGCCGTTTATTATGTTCTCTTGGTTCGGGATTTAAAAAAAATTGTTGTTATACATTAAAATGTTTTAGAAGAACACCCTATTTTGGATTGAAAAATTCTCATCACTCGTATTTTTCTTTGAAATTTGTCAAAGAAGAAAATTAAATTTGAAATTAAAAATTCATGTAAACATTATCGTTGTACGAAAATTTCATATTATACATCTGAAATTGAAAATAACTTAAAATGAGCTTAAATTATTCGCAACATTGTGAAGCTTATGCGAAATGCAAGTCATAAAAAGAAAAGGAGAAACACCGTAATATTCAGCAATATCGACAAAGTTGTGTGCAAACGTGTATACCCTAATAGCATAGAATATTCTATATGTGTTATTAAATATATATCCTTTGTGTATTGCGCGATATATTCCCTCAATATTCGCTAATAACAAGCTACACCGTTTTCACTATTAGAATTGTAAAATTAGTAAAACTCATTCAACTAGTTAAATGGTGCGTATAAATATAAGTTGCAAGCAAACTCAATTACTTTATAATTTGTACATTTCACATTTCTTTAATGAATACAGGAAACTTTTGCATTGAAACATATTATTATTGTTTAAACTGTATTAATTAACATTTAAACTTATTCACAAAAAACATACATTCAGAGTTAAACCATACAATTTAATATTGAGTGCGGTGTAGTTTTTTTTAAATAATAAGCATTCTTTTGTGCTACAACTTTATATATTCATTTAAAAGAAAAAATGTCTATTTTTTTATTATTTTATCTGAGAAAAAAAGCAAGCCTTTAAAAGCTGCACTACTTTTTTTAATACTTTTGATCAAATAAACAACGTTTTTTTGTAGTGAACTGAAATCCTGTTCTTAAAACAGCAACTAAATAAATCACTGATTATTTTTACAAAAACAAGAATGCAAAACGGAACATAACTAAAATATTAATTTAATTTTTCTTTCTTTCTTTCTTTCTTTCTTATCTAGCAATACCAAAATATTCAGCGTTATTTGCTTATGGTTTTCAAGGAAAATCTATTTAAAATAATACATTATTTGTATTTAAATAATATTAATGAATCAAAAATGAAATCACAATAAACAAATAACAAAAATATATTATGAATAATAATATCTTATATTTTATTTTGTGGCAATGAATTGTTTTATAATTAAACCGTGAATAAGTAATTTGTTTTCAATTCAATTCAATAAAATATTTTATCCGAGAGAAGAAATTGATTCATAAATATATATATATATATATATTAAAAAAGAATAGAATTTATCAAAATACTGTGTTCCGTATGTCTTTGATGTACGTATATCAGAAACTGTTTTCTATGGTAATAGACATAATA
>JABFPM010002115.1:0-17656 GCA_022817325.1 Idris sp. 1 HC-2018 | reverse complement strand
CATGCTTTTACTGTGTAAAAGAGGCAAAATAAACGTGACGAAGGGGGGAGGGTTCAAATTTTTAGCCAATTTAGCGAACGTATTTTATGGATGATCCCTTAGTATATTTTTTATGCTTTTATTTTTGGATACCAGTATCCAGATGAAATACAAAAAACCTTGGAGTTTTTTCAAAGGTGATGATACCATCCTCACTTTTATATACTTATATACAATTTAAGCCAAATTATGATTAAAATGGAATTTCTTTTACAGACAAATTATGAAAATCAACCCAAAAAAAGGCTCGAAAAATTCCGGAAAAAAAAGAAATGTACATCGTTTAATGTGGCCGTGCTCAACTTAGCTAAAAAAGTAGTTGAATATGCTGATTCTAAACCTGATCATTAAAGAAGTGTTTTGTGATTTAAAAATGACAACTTTAGATGTCTTATACGTTTCTTATTTCGATTTTTGCGAAATCAGGGTGTTGCTAGAAATGTTTTGCTACTGCAAAAAGAGGCCGTTCTCTTCGCTGGACGAGTCCAAGGGAAAGTCCGACTCATTAGCTAATTTGTTTCCCTGATTAATTTTATACGAATGACTTAAATGAGCACTTTTTAAAAACACAGATGTTTTAGAATTTTGAGCCAAAGTTTGTTTTTGAAAATAATCTTTATTTAATTGAAATACTTTCTTGCTCTACTGTTTTAATTTAGTCATTACTATTAAAAATTAAAAGTATGTTCCACGATCAGCAATTATTGTATGTATGAAATGTGAAATAATTATTTTAATTGCTTAAATTGTTAAATTAAACAATTCGTAAAATTACTTCATGCTTATTACTTATATGTATTCCTTTCTACATTTTTCGTTAAAATTCAATGTAATTATTTACATATTAATATATATTTAATATTTTTTTCTCTAGCAACGTATTAGTTTTTATTAATATTTGGATCACATTAAATATTAAAAATTGTATTGTTTTTTTAATGTTTTATTCAAGCATATATACGTTATACTAAAATTTTGTAGAAATTTTTGTTCAATATAATATTTCCATTCCTGTATAGTTGCATTAAATTTATATTAAAGCCTACAATAATAATTATTTTATAAACTATATTTGATTATTATTTACAAATTTCAAAAAGATATAAAATTTTTCATAATAATAATACTTTTCCTTTAAATATATTTTTCTCTTTACATTACGTTATAAATTATTATAAATACAGTTACTAAATAGATGTAAAATGTTATTATTTAACAATATTTATCTTAGTTTGTCGCCACTGTCAAAATCATATTTTATAGGTTATGACTGAATCGTCTGAACTTAGCCCTTCAAGCACACTAAGGGAATTTTCTAACCTTTAAAGCATGGAATCATGTACTGCTTTATTATCATATTACTAATATACTATTTAAGTTACAGTTCATGCTTTTCGCGTATTAAAAATCTTATGCAAATCTCGCATGAAGAATAACCTAAAATGTGTTGTTAACTATGCATTAAAAGAAGCGCCACCAAGCTAAAAAAGCATAAAATTCTATCCTTATAAAATTGCAAGACATTCACGCAATAATAGTATGAGTCTTTTGCAACAGATAATTCCAAACTTTTTATCATTAAACTTTCAATATAATCGATTTATGACATTAAAAAATGATTTTTATTATAAATATATTTATTTTTAATTTGGTATTTATTAATACATATAAGATTTAATTAAATAATTTAATTGTTTTATTTTTAAAAATTACATAATTCTTCATAATTATTATGATATGAATACATTTAACTATATTATAATTTTAGTATGTGCAAAGTGAAATAAATATTAAATAAGTTTTTAAAAATGAAGGAAATTTTATTATACCTTATACAATAAACTTATACAAATCAATAATTAATGCGTATTAAATCAAAAATCATGGTTCGTTGCAATTAACTTGTTTTCATTTTTTTCAATATACAAGCATGGTGGTAATCGGGGAATCAACTGAATATTAATTAATACAAGTGAATTGTTTAAATTTGAGCTTACATTAAACGCATTATAATAATGATCGAAGTAGTTTATTTTATATTTTTCTGCGAGGAAATAAGTATAGTCAGTATTATAATTAAATATTTGAATAATTTTACCAAAAAGTGGACTGTCATCAGTTATTTTAATAACAAATATAGTTTCATTAGAAAACGGATTGCCCAGTATATTAACTCTGGTTAAAGTAAAAGTAGGTACGTCTTTTTTTATACTTGGAACATATTTTTTTAGCAAAATATAAGTAATTGTATTTAAATTTGTGAAAAAAACCGGGGAAAACCGTCAAATTATTTCGTCACATAAATTTCGTCAGTTTTTACAAAACGTTTCACGAAAATATAGCGTGAATTCTTTGGTATTTTTGCGTAACGGTTTTTATGCTTTATTAGCGCGACAGTGCTGCTTTTCTAGTAACAAAACTATACTCTTATTACAGGATTGCCATTCTTATTTTGCGTAACCTTCTGTCAAGCTTAAAAGAAATGAATTCATGAATTTATATTAATAAATTTCTTATGTTTGTTGCATGAAAACATGCATAATAAAAAAGGAAACAATTTCACGCAAATAAAGTTAGAAAATTCCCTCAGTGTATTTATCAGTAAAAGTGGTACAGATATCTCAAATAAATTTATTTTACAAATTATGCCACAGACTTTCGTTAATTTTAAAATTTATTGCAAATGAATGTATTATACAAGAAATTTTCAAGAAAAAAAATTGTTAACAACGTTCGAGCAATGTCAAACAATTTTTGAATTACAATAACTCGATGAATATTAAGAAAAACCTATTACATTTTTTTTCTGGAAAAAGCAGGGTTCAAATATTCATTTGCTCTGGGTTTTAGGATTCACAAACATGTTCACCGTGAGACCGAATTTTTTGAAAACGCATAGAAATCAGCAGTTTTTTAATTTTCCAAAACAGTTATAACTTAATGAAAAATTAATAAAAAATTAATTTTAATTAAAGGGTTGGAAAACTTATTGTCTTAGCTTTCTAAAGCTTTAATTAGAATTGTTTTTCTATAGATTATTCATGAAATTATATCACTTTGAAAAATGAGTACCTTTCAAAGGTATGTTCACGAACTTTTTGCGGGTACTAAAGTGATTCTTATTTTTTTGGCTTCTTACTTATTTGATCGTGTAGAAGTTTCAAATTTTTATAAAACTTGAGTGAACAAAGTACAATATTAATAACAAAAGTTTTTGGTCCAGTTTTTACATTTATATATATTATTATTTTCATTAAAATCATGAAATTATTTATTTCTACCGCAAGCTCAAAAACAAACATTTTTAGTTGTATTGGTTTTTTTTATGACAATAAAAATTAATGTTAATTTAACTTTATTTTAAATTGCAATTTGTTTTTTAACATATATTTTCTCACAGAATTTAACAATTTTTTACGTGAACGTGCATTTTTTGTTTATGTGAATATAATAAATATGCGACATCAAATGCCATCTATTCAATTTTTGGGAGACAAAAATAATTTCACAAAATGACAGCCGCATTGTAGGCTAGAAATACTTTTGGGACGATTTCTTTCGGGACGTTTTCACATGCTCCAAAGTTTGGTCAAAATGAATTTTTTATAAAATATACAATTTAACAAAGTTATTCAGTTAAACTTTTACTAAACAGTAAATTTTCAAAAATTTTGAAACCATAAATTATTTATTCTAATAAAATGATGTTTTTTGCAAAAATGTTATTATTACTAATGCTAATTACTCAGTTATTAGAAAGGAGCGCTAGTAGTACTCAAAGCATAATTGATATATCACAGTAGCGTGTTATTCACCACTAACTTAATGGCCTTAATACGCATTAAATTTATTTGAAAATGGAGTTTTAATTTTGTTTTCAATTTTCATGTTTGCGAGATTAAAAAATGTTTTAATGAACAAAAATAAAAGACAATGAAAAAGTTAATGAAAAGTTTAATGGAAAATAGCATTAAGTCAATTATAATACATCTTTCTTAAATTAATACATGTCTTACAATTTTTATGAAACAATTATTGCAAAATTTGAATGACGTAAGATCTTTTCACATTATTTTCGGTAATTGACAATTTATAGTAAATTAAATAGCAAGGGAGCGAAGCACATCTTCGCGAGGCAAGCTGGGACTCGAGCCGAGAACAATAAGAAGCATGAATATTTTAAAAAGATTAAAAAAAGTTTATTTAAAAAATTATGTTTATACTTTTTTTGATCAATAGTACATGATTTGCATGGAGGGAAATCGCTCTAAGAAATAAATTTGTAATATTTTAAATAAATAATTACAAGTTTAGAAGTTTTAATTATTTAAAAACGACGATTTTTATTTAAATGACAAAAAAACAAAATGATTGCCGACCAAAGCGATGGGGCCAGGGAGAAGCCCCCCTCCCCTTCAAAATCAATAAAATATTTTTGAAAAGACTAAAATGTTTTACTGTAATCACAATAAAACTTACATTTTATACGATATTACAGAGTGAGATCAGATTTTTTTAACATTAATAGCTACACGACTTACAGATTTTCCTAAGAACACAGATTTTATGTGATTTTTCTATCACATGCATTTCACAAATCGACTTTATAATCGTTCTTATAAGTTTTTCAATCTTAAATAACATAAAAAACGACATTAATAACATAAAACGTAAAAACACAAATTTTATATTAAGTTAAAAAGACATGTTTCTAAAAAATAAAATCACAAATTATGAGAAATGAACGGTGCAGTTGTGAAAATTGTAGATTTGAACTGACGAAATCTGCCGTACCGACCGTGAGGACCGACAAAGATAGCGTTATTGTCGCGGCACGTGATCAAAAAACCAGAGAGCAAAGTAAAACCATCGGGCGCGAAGAAATTTCTGTGCACATTTGACGAAAACCATTTTTCGATCAACGCTATCAATATTTATTTCTACCTCGTCAGAAATTTGATTAGCTATCTCAAATTCATGCAAGTATCTCGAATCAGAAGGTACGTTATACATTAGTTTTTTTATTTTAATTTTCGCACCAGTCAATTTAACTTCATTATTTACAAAAATCATATCATTAATTTTAAAAATAGATTTGTCGTTCAACATAACAATATTATTCGGTTGTTGGCCAGTTAATAATGTGAATTGTGATTTTTTTACGAGTACAATTTGATCATTTACATCTAATTTACTTTCTTTAATTTTAATTTTTTTAGAAGCAGATGGCATATTTGAGGAAAGAAAATTTTTTTCATGTAATCGTATACATATTTTAGCCAAAAGACAGTTACCAGATCTAAGTAGATTTTTTAATTCTAACTTTTCACGAAGGCTATCACATAAAATAAGCTTATGAATAATCGAGTACAGAAATATAAAATCGTTAATAGAGCGTCTGGTATTGAGAGTCTGAATGTTTGCCGTTGCAAGTGCATTGGAGTAATCATGGCTGAAATGCTGGATGGGATTATTGTACCAATACATGTACGTACATAGAAATCGATGCTGCACATACTCAATCGATTTAGAAGCGTAAGCGGTATGAGGTGGCCAGATGGTAGATGCATATTCGAGACAATGCATGTACAAGAAATAAATATAATAATCTGTAACTTTCAGGGGATCGAAACGTTAGACATTTCCTATTAACAAAACCTAGGGTTTTCAAAGCCTTGGATGTAATCTGGCTGATGTGTTTGCTAAAAGAGCCATTTGACGCAAACCACACGCCCTGGTCTTTGATGTCGGGAGAATACTGGATTGGGACACCATTAAAATTATAATCATATTCTAGAACCAGACATTTAGTCGTATACCGTACGACTCTGCACTTCGGCACACTCAGGGTTAGCCGATTTACTCTACACCAGGTCCAAAATTTTGCAAGGTCTTCTTGTATCAGTGTGCAGTCACTAATCGAGCTAGTTCGTATAACTTTGTATCATCCGCATATAATAAAATAAAACAGAATTTGATGCAAGAAGCCAGGTCGTTAATGAAAACATTAAAGAACGGTGGACCAAGGTGAGAGCCCTGAGGAACACCGAAAGTAGCTTTGTAGGAAGCAGAGCCGACGGAATCAATTTCAATAATACAAGTACGACGATACAAATACTGCTCTATCTGACGGAGTAGGGATCCAGTAATACCAATGTTATGAAGCTTTCGTAAAAAAATTGAATGGCATATCTTGTCGAAGGCTTTGGCGAAGTCAGTATAGATCGTCCACCTGTTCTCTCATCCAGTAATGAAAAAAGATAATCATCAAATAATGCTAAATTAGTGAACGTAAATCTGCCGGGACAAAAGCCATACCGAGCCTTCGACAAAAAACTAGTAATAATAGGACGAATCTTGTCTCACACGATTTTTTCGAAGAGCTTCGGGACGGAATTAATAATAGCTATTGGGCGATAGTTCCTCACGTCATTTCTATTTCCTGATTTGTAAATGAGTCGCTCCAAAGAGGATTTCCAGGTTTCAGGAAAAACGCCGTCACGTAAGGACCTAAAAAATAGTTGGTGTAAAGGAGTAGCCAGATCAAAGCCAGCAGCCTTTATGAAGATGTACTACGGTCTCTGAGTGCTGGTAGCATTGGTGATATTTCGCGTCGCCAATGCTTCTGTCCCAGACCCGGCGGCGTTCTAATGTATTCATAACCCCGTCCTGGCAGGCAAAGATGTATCTTTCGGTCTGAGACTTTATCCTGAAGATTTTAAGAAGCCAAACGTAAGGAGCTTTGAGAGCCTCATTCTTTGTGTATACGTAACAGCTCGGCTTCTTCCGCAGATTTTGTGCGTTTTTTGAATGCTGCGTTGTAAAGAAGTGCTTCTTTTTCTGCGCATTTATGATGGTGAACCATGCGCAGGAGTGGGTCCTCACTTCGGGCTACGCTATGTGCACTGTTGAGCACTATTCTCTCGTAAAGACATTCAAAGCCCAAAAGCCCACGACTCCCTGTTCTCGTCTAATGTGTTGTTGCTGAGTTTCCCGCAACAAATAAATCGGTTTTCATCCATTTTTTAATATAAAATAATGTAACAAATCAAAATTTTTTACAATTTTTTTAAAAAAATCGATTTCTTTTATATTGGGATTATTGAGAGTAATGTTAGGATTATTTTGAGGTCATTTCGGATTCATTTTAAAACTTTTTTGGTGTCTATCTGGACTTTTTCAGGATTTTTTTAAGTTCATTTTAGATTCTTTTCGAGGTCTTTTTAGGACTATTGTGGAATTTATTCTGGAGTCGTCATAATACTTTTTTGAGATTTTTCTAGGATAATTTTGGAGTTTATTTGGCATAATTCTAGGAATATTTTAAGGTTATTTGAGGATTATTTTGGGAACTTTTGAGATCATTCGTGTTTCTTTCTGAGGATTTTTTTGAGTCAAATTGGGATTATTTGGGAGTTATTGTAGGACCATTTTTCGGATTTTTGTGGCATTTTGGCGTTATTCCAGAGTCTTTCTAATGTATTTTTGGTGTCAACTTGGAATCATTTAGGGTTATTTGAGGACCATTTGTTGGTCATTTTGGAATAATTTCAGGACCATATTGGGGTTCCCTTGCGGTATTTATAAAAACATTTTTTGAGTTTTTGAGGGTTATTTCAGGATTGTTTTCAGGTCATCCAAGGACCATTTTAGGGTTTTTTGGGGTGATTTTTGGATTGTTTTCGAGCCTTTTTCAATTTATTTTAGGACCTATTTGAGGTCGATTTGGAGTCATTCTAGACTCTTTCTGAAGTTTTTTTTGGTAATTTTGAGATCATTTAAGAATTATTTTGAAATCATTTAATAAAGGTTATGTTGACATTATTAAAGAGTCATCTTGAGGTTCTTCTGAAAATATTTTGTGACCATTTTAGGACCGTTTGGGATTTTTTTAGAGATCATTTTAGAACGAATTCAGGTTCATTCTTGAGGCGATATATCAGTCACATCTGTGGAAAAGTAACAGAACTATTAGAGTTTACATGCGAGTGAGAGAGACAACTTGAAATCGACTCATACAGGGTGGGCCATTTTAATCTATCGGAGGGCATATTTTGAAAACAACACGTGGGATCGACAAATGTGGGTAATAAAAGTTGTTCGTCTCGATAGGGGACATCCAATGATACCCATCTGAATTTTCCACCCCCACCCCCGGGAGCGGGGGTAACTTTGATTTTTTAAATAGCAACCCCCAATTTTTAATTGCAGATTCGAATTTCTCAGAAAATTCTACATAAGATTCACCTACTAAAAAAGTGATTTTGATCACAGATGGCGCTGTTATCGTAAAAAATAAACATAAATAAAAATTTTGAAAAATAGAAATATCTCGAAAACTACATGTCGGATCAAAAAAAGTGACCAATGAAACTTATTTGTCTCGACGGGGGACATCTAATGATATCAAACTCGACTACTTACCCCCACCCCCTGGAGGTGGAAAAAAACTTAGGAACCCCCATTTTTTACTACAGATTTGGATTCCCTGGAAAAGGTACCTCTATTTAACCCCCCATTCGAGTCATTTTGGTTGATAGATCCTATGTGTGTGATGTGTGTATGTGTGTGTTCTGTTTTATTTGTGTGTGTGGTATGCGACACTCTGGTGTCAAAAAAATTTTTTTTCGATGACTCAAGCCGAATTTAGAACTTTTTTTTTAAAAATATCCATAACTTTGCTAATTTTCACCGTTTTTAAGTTTTTTTTTAAATTCATTTAAAATCTTTGAATTTTTCATTTTTGATGCGAAAATATAGTTACAATGTTGCTACATTGGTTTAAAGTTAAAAATTTTTTTTACAATTTTCATTAACTAAAAATTTCTGATCGCAGAGCCATCTGTGCGAAGTTTAAAAAAATTTCAATTAAAGGGTCTGATAGCCGAGGTTTTAAGCTTTCATCTGAAAAAAAGTTAACCTTTTTTGATGAAAATTATCCAAGTTATGATCATTTGAAAATTGCAAATTTTCCCGAAAATTTTAGGGGGACACTAATTTTTGTGCGGGGTGTATAATCTATTTATTGTTAGGTTTTTACAAAAGTCACATCTTGTTCCTATTTTTTGGCATAGTAATAATTCAAAAACAGAAGAATTTGATCAAAAAATGAAAAATAATTAACTGGTATCATTGTTCTGGCTTTCAATGTTTGTACCCCATAATGACGGAATATTGCAACATTGCAATATGTTTTAGTTTCAGAAATTAAAATTCAGAAAAATGAGTAAATGATTATGTCAAGGGCTAAAATATTCTCAATAAATTTCTAAATTGTAATTGTTAAGATTACAGATGAAGTACAATTTTTATACATTCTTAAAAGCAACTTCTTTCCGAGAACTTTGTATAATAATAAACATGTTAAGGCCATAAATGTGGGCTTAACATGTGTTTGGTGAGAATTTTAAATACATTGGTAAAAATTATTATTTAATCGCTCAATAAAGATGATAACTTCTTCTCCATCTAAATCACTTTCAAATACTTCAATCGGTTAAATATGTTTTTTTGAAAAATTATGTGTATTAGCAGAGGGTTAAAAACCGACGTTGCAACACTCGTCTCTAAAGTGTTAAAGATGTTGCATAGTGATGTTTCCAACTGCCGGAAGAAATAAAGATAAATTCGTTGAAAATTTGGATTTATACGTAATTTGAGACTACGAATTCAATAGCGAATTTTTCAGCTAAGGATAGTTTTTAGGGGTTGGGGTGACAAAATTATTTTTGTAAAAAAACTCCGTGTTTGTTAGAGATTTTACACTGATAAGCCATTCTTTCTTTCAATTTTTTTTTCAATCCACTTTTTAATTTAATTCAATAAATTTAGTTGTATTTTATGTTTTTTTTACTTTAATCATTTTTTCGATTAATTGTAACTTGTGAATAATAACTAATTTTACTAAATTATTTACAAATAATTTATTAATAATAATTGTTGATATCATATTATCAGAAAACACTTCATAATTTTTAATTTATCTAAAAACAAACCATATGATTTTAAAATCAACTGTCTTTCACCTGAATTTATATATAAAATAACTTTCAAAGTAACTTAATATTTTCCGAAATATTCTCCAGTCAAGTTTAATGCTGTTGAAAATTTTATTTTTACGTTATATATATATTCTAAACTTTCAACTGATTTATTCAATTTTGTTGGCTTAAACAAAATAAAATAGAAGTTTGTTGAAAGATCAACGTGAATTGAAAACATATTCAAAAGTAACACATAAAGAGAAATGAATTCATAATTTTTAAGGTAAACCAACCAGAATCTGCCTCCTGGTTAAAAAATGTCTCTGGACTCCCATCGTGACATTACAATTTCTAATCATACCCTTGCATACGTGTTATTAGAAATGTAATATTTCTTTATGCAAAATGTTGCATCTATAATTTAATAATCAATAAAATGAGTTTGTAGTTTTTTGAGTGATACATCGTTGATGAGCATGATTAATTAAAAATACACCCTTGCAAACATATTATCTTTTATTCAGTATAATAATAAACACTACAATTTTTTTTAAAACTATACTTAATGTTATACACTGGCAACATGCTGAGTGGAAAAATATTTTATTTACATAACATATCTTACAGTTTGTAATATAAAAATTGTTATAAAACATTACTACTTTTGTTTAACATGAAAACTGTTTCATATACAGAAAATACTTTGAAACATTAGTTGTTAATTTTTAGAAATAATACTATTTGTTAAATTTTTTTTTCTTCAATAATATTAAATTTTTAGTGAGTTTCAGTTAGAAAAAAGAACTGCCTGACTAGAATCTGAGATAGTTCTCGTTTTTGCAATCCAATAATTTCAGTGACATAGTAAAAAAATGTGTAAAATATTTCAAATAAAAAAAATATACTGTTATTGAGTAAATTAAGTACACGTACATAATAAATAGCAAAAATCACACATAAATAAAGCAATTGTGATGAGCATTCTGTTGAAAATAAAAATTTTATCAAGGTTTGTATAGAATATGTTTAAAAGGCCTTGATATAATTTTTATTATCATCAAATAGACATAAATAAACAAAATACTTGTATGTGATACAAACACAAATAAATTAATTGCATTTATGAAAAACGGATTGTTACAATCAATTGTTCTTTAATTTACAATATAAAAAATCTGTTAATCGGCTCGTAATTTTTTTGTATACGACGCCTTATCGCTTAGTCTTTGGATGATTAGCTGTTTTATCAGAATAAACACGAATAATAATTCTGTAAACTTGTTTATTTTTAACAATATCTTCTTTGGTAACGAAAGAAGATTTTTTTAATCGTATCTACTTAATTTTTTTTAATTCCTTAATTGGTAGATTTATTTTAATTAATTTGGGAACTTTGAACCGACTATCGCATGTAAAGATTAAAATTTGTGTCAAGTTAATTTTTACAATTGAAAAACTTTTGTGTTTTTTGACAATTTTTTTTTCTTCGCAAGTAAATGTACTTTCAAAAATGATAATAAATTAATATTGCATTTAACTCTCATAATGACCGCTCATTTCAAATGATCGCAACTTTCATCATTAATTTGTCCTTTAATTTTTCTCCCGTGTCACTCAAATGTAATTACAAGATTGATGGCCGACTTTCTGCACTCAATTTTTACTGTCGTGACGTTCGAGCAGATCACACAGAGCCGCGATATAGGTTTGGGCCATTTGCAGTGTTTCGAATTTGCTGAGCTTGTGATCGGCCCCCAAACTCGGCACCACTTCTCGCAGCTTGTCGAAGGCGTCATTCAGACCGTTCATACGTCTCCTTTCTCGAGCATTTGCCGCCAATCGTCGACGTTTAAGGATACTTGGTGACGGTGGAATGTCGCGCGATTTTCGACGTCCCCTGCGTGGACTTGTTATCGGCGAAGTTTGAAGTTTCTGAACATGCAAATTTAATTGTATAATTACAAAAATTAATATAAGTTACTTAAATTTGACTGAACTTTTAAATTCAACTTAACTTTTACAAATAAGTTGATTAATCTTTAGAATTAACTTCACTTCTAAAGATAATTTTGACTTTTTTCTACGGCAAAATTTTATCTACGGCTTAAAAACGACTTTTAACATGATAATTATTCTTTAAATAGTTAAACGAATAATTTTTTTACAAAAGGAAATGTGCAATTTTGTTTCTTTTTTGGCAATAAAATTTGTTATTAAAAACTAATTCCTCTGATGTCTTGTTTTTTGAGTTCTATTGATATTAAGCAAACATGATGTATACAAAAAATTTGGAAGATTATTAAAAAACTTCATACAAAATCAAAATTTCGTTTTTTAAGAAACGTTTATTATAATGATAAAGTTTATTAACTTTCAAAATGTAAGTTAATGTTTAAAGTTTAACTCAAATTTTAAAAATTAAGTATCTTTACTATTAAGTTTGACTCTAAAAGTTTATGATTTGCAATTAAATAAAGTAGATTATTAAAACATATTATAAAAATTATTTTGTTAAAAATTTGCTTTTTTATTGCAGATTTTTATGTTATTTTATAACTCACCTGAACTACATTTGCCGTCTCCCACGGTGACGCATCGGATTCCGATGTGCTTGGCACCGGATTACTTCTGTATTCCACGGGATAATACCGAGACTCCTGTGGTGGCGTATCGTAACAGTATACAGGAGTCTGGTAGTCCACTGAGTTGTCTTCGTATAACGTGGAACGAGGAGAGGTAGCGTTTTCAAGTAAGTAATGTGTCTCGTATCTGCTGAGAATTAAATTATAATTTACATTTTTCAGCTCAATTAAAAAGATATTATATTTAAATTAAGATGTATATTTTAATTTTGTTAGTTATATTTTTCTAAATAAAAGAATTAAAAAGGAACTTGATTATTGAAAAATGAGTATTTTCATTTAACTACTTGCATTTTTTTCTACTTGTTAAAAAAAACTACATTCGAACAATGTAAAAAATCATTGAATATTTATAAAACTTGCTGTGAAAGATCTAAATAAATTTTTAATTTTTCAGACTTCACTAGTTGAAAAATAAAGTGAACCAGATAATTAATCACCCAAAAAAATAGATTCATTTATTTCTAGAAATGAAAAAAATTGGATTAATTGAAATCAAATGCAAATATCCTGAAAATTCTAAAACAGTTGGAATAGAAACACCATCCAAAGGGCCATGATTTTGCAAAATTTTATTACTTTATAAAGTTTGAAAAATCATGTATTATATTCTCATTTTCTAACAAAAACCTTTTTTTTATTGAAACACTTAAGAAGTTTTGAATCACTATTAGAAAAAAAAACACTTGTCAAATTTATTAGTGTTTTTTCAAACACTTCCCAATTTATTCTTATAACAAAATTTCTGACTCAAACACAATCAGTAAAAACACTTAATAATTTTTTTTTCTCAAATTCACAATCACCTTTGGTCCCGCTGATGTACCCTGTCATACATTTCCGGTGTTCTCGCGTACTCAACATTATCACTTCTAGGCGTAACATTGCCGTCCATCTGATAGACGTTGCGCGTATTCTCATAACTCGGCGAATTGTATGGCAACGGGTAAAACGGCTCGAAGGACCTGACGTGACCCTGGTAGGTCATCATCTCGCTCGAGGATGGCTGGTAGCTGTGATGACTGTGGTTCGAAATCAAGGCCATCTTCTGGTGCAGACTACGTACATGTCCAAATATCCGTGAGCGAGCTCACGCGGCTCCAAGGTCACGGCTCATATTTCACGGCTTCAAAATCTATCAAAGTCACAAAGGCACCGCCGACAACGTCCTCACGGCGGAATGGTTCGTGTTTAAATGTGGCGCGTGCCAGTTTGTCCTTCACCGCGTCAACATATGTTTTTCCCTCCTCGATTCGTGGTCATCCCGAACGGTACACCTGGTGTCCCGACACAACGAGGACGCCTCTTCATTTGTAATCAGTCAGGCACCACCCTCTGTTTGCCAACTCCTTTCGCATTTCTGCCGTATTCTTAAATTACTATGCTTATTGCCGACTGCTCGAGGTTACTTGAAGATGATTTTAGGGACTGAATAAGTTTTTTTCTTCATTGTACGATAATTACTTAAGTTAGAAATAATACAATTCTAAATTATTTTGAAAAAAGTTTTTGATGGGAAATAATCATTTGTGCAAGACTAATTAGAAGGTTTTTTTTAATTAAAAAAGTAGGGTAGTTGAATAATTATTAATGTGGTTTATTATTTTTTGATCTAGTGAAATGCAGTTTTGAGGGTTAATGACCCTCATTTATTTAGATTAGATATGGAACACTCAGACAATTAGTAAATAAGTTGGGATAATTAATTACTTTTAGATAAATTTTGTGATTATTTGGTTTTGGAACAAGTTTATTGATTAAAAGAAATTTACTCAAAATTAAGAATAAATAACATTCACCGAATTATTTGAGAATTGAATATTAATTTAAAGTTTTGTTAACTGAACAAATTATTTTATTAAATTATTTTATTGCAAAAGAATTAAAACTTCTATTGTTTTTATAAAATTTTATCATTTAATTATTGTAAAAAAAAACAATTTTAATTCTGGTGTATACATATCAAATAACATATAAATAGATTTTTTTAGTATTTTAATTAAAGAATATTAAAGTATTAATACAATAACTGATAAATGCGAGTAATTATTAACAATAATCTTAATAAAGAAAATTGGATAATGAATACTGAAAAAATTGTATTGATAAATTAGCTCAAATTATCGTTTATTCGTAATGAATTAAAATTTTGCATTATTTAATTTTCTCTTGCTATACACAAATATATATTTAAGATTATTAGTTCATGTAATAATTTTTTTCAACAAATTTTAACAAAATTTTTTTTGGAATTACACAGCTTTATTTTGTCAGATATGTTTTCAAAAGGAATACCTAATCAGCTTGCTCGGATGATTCTTTGAGAAATAATAAACCTTTTAAAAAGACCATTTTTTCAATTTTTGTATATTTTTTTGGTTTGTAAGGCAGAATTTTGCTAGGAGATGCATAAAATACGTTTTATTTTTGAATAAGTTTCAAAAATTCTAAAAGTATTTATTATACCAAAAAGCTTTTGATAACATATTTTTATCATGTGATAAATTTTAAACATATTATAATATTAGCCACTTCCATTGGATCCTAAGAATGTTTTAGATTGGCACTCGCAAAAACATCCTAAAATGACCAAGTTTGGGACCGCGGTGTTCTATTAGGGGTCACGGCACTTGACTATCCGTTTCGAGGGAGTGTTTTTCTCTTCAAAAACTTTGATTTTAGGGGGTAGTTAGACAATTTTTTTTTTCCACACACCCTAATATCTCATAAATATCCCATTTATGAACCATAAATGTGGCCATATATAAATATTTACTTATTATAGTATATAAATATGAATTTATACAATTTTTGATATTATTAGCGTGAATTCATTGATATCTTATTCAACTACTTGGGTCACTGAAAAGTTTACTGCAATATTCACATTTGAAAGTTTTTTCTCAGCTATGAACTCGAAAATGCTTAGTCAATTGTTGCTTTGATTACAAGTTTTTTCTCATTGTCGCACACATAAGGTTTCTCTTTAGTATGAATTTCTTGATGCCTTTTCAAATTGCTGATTTTATTAAAACATTGTCCACAATATTCTTAAGTATAAGGTTTTTTTTAAATACAACTTTCTAATTTGCTTAATAAACAAAAAAAGTATACTTTTAATATTGTTTAATCTATATAACTGACTAATATAACTAATAAACATAAAAGGAATTTTGAGTTGAAAGTTTTTATGCTATTAGTGTACTATTCTATAAACTAAATACATTCAACTTTTATTAATAATAAATTTATTGCATCTGACTTTGGATTTTAAATGCTTTTGAAGCCATCTCACGTCATTTTAATTGAATTTGCATAAAAGTTGTTATAATAAAAATAGAAATAAATTATTTTATGAAATCATGACAGTTCAAATGTTTTTAAGAATATCACATGAAAATTTGTAAACAAGACTTGTTATTGAAAAAATGTATAGAAAATGCACAAAATAATTTCTATTGAATTAAAATGGAGAGAAAACAATTTGTTAATTAAAACAGTAAATTTATCTGTGTCTGTCACACCAATAAAATGCTTCCATGTTTAAATGCGAATAAAAAATATAAATGGGTGAACATAAATTGAAAAAAGAATAAATAAAAAAAACCCAATAATATTTTATTTCTAATCTAATACAGCATCAAAGATAATTTAATTAATATCATTTGAATAAATAAAATGTTCGTTTTTACCTTATAACTAAAAATATTCTAAAAAAGCACTAATCGATTTTGATAGTATTAATCAATACACGAATTTTCATCGAATAAACATTGAAATTGATGAAACGTCGATGTTCAATATTAAATCAATTTTTGTCAATATTCAATTAACAAAAAAATTTATCAAATTTAGAGAAATTTGAAAATAAAAGTTTTCCATTTTTTTCATTGTTGATTCAAGAGAATAATATTGCATTCATTCGATCAAAGTCCGTACCTTGATTCGATTTTAATAGAAAATTAGTGAATTATAAAAAAATATGACATATTTTAAATGACTAAATAATGCAAAATTTTTAGTAAAAGACCGTATTTTAATCAAATAACTTATCAAATTCTAATTTTTTTGATTAATTTTTTCCGTTATCTTCACTACATTTATAAGTAATGAGTTTGTTTTATGAAATATTTTTTCAAATGTACATATAAATAATGTTGTCAGTTTCATTACATTTCTTTTTGACTAAAGTAAAACTCCTAAATCGTTCACATTTATTTTTGATTAAATGAAGGCCCTGAATTAAAGATTTATTGGGGTTTTTATACTCAAACGAAAAAAAAATTATCAAAAATTGATCAAAATTTGTTTTTGATGATAATTTGATCAAAATAAACCTTGTTTTTGTAAAAATTGAGAATAGATTTTGTTCAAAATTTGATACAAAAGTGATAAAATTTGATATAATTCGGCTTGAATCAAATTTTTTATCCTTGATCTTTTTCGATCTTAAAATGTATCTGTACTGAAAAAATCTCCACCTCTTTTTTATAACTTAAGATTTATAATTTTAAAATTTATTATTATTTACTGTTCAAAAAAAGTAAGAAAACATTAAAAAATCATTTGAAAGTTTTTCCAAAAAATCCAGTGAAAAAAATCAATTCGATTGTGGTGATAAACATTAATTTGTAAAAGTTTTGTTCGAATGAAACTGCAAATCTTCAACACTGAAATCGGAATATGAAAAAAAATTCAAGTTAAAAATGTCGAACTTTTTTAACTTAAATTAATTTTGTATGTGATTTTGTGCAGAAAGTAGATTTATGCGATCTCTCTCTTGTGCAAGTGCGGATATGATAAATTATATTATATTTAACACTAAAAGATTTTTTGCAAAAGGTGCCATAGTAAGATTTCTGAGCAGTATGATTTTCTTCATGTATTTTAAATAAAAGTCTCTTGAAAATATTTTGTTACATTTTTTACATTCATATCTCTTATTATTAGTTTGGGTGCTATCTTTTAGTGTTGATGACTTTTGTTTGATCA
>JABFPM010002114.1:0-17658 GCA_022817325.1 Idris sp. 1 HC-2018 | reverse complement strand
TAAAGGTTTTCCATTGAAGAACCATTCAACTTTCATGTTTGGATCACCAACTGGCGCAAGTTGACATTCAAACTTGGTTTGATTCATTTCAACGAGATCTGTTTGATTTTGTATTTGAGTTACAAATCTGGGTGGTTGTTTCTTTTCAGCATCGTACAAGTCATCTTCGGTTAGATGTACTTCTGAAGTATATTTCTTAATTGTGGCTTCCATTTGCATCAGAGCTTCAGACTTCTTCATACCCTTTGGTACTTGGTTTTGTAGTATAATACTTGGCAATTCTGTTTTATTTGAAAGAAATTTAAATTACAATTAATTTTGTAGAATGCAAAATTTAAAATTAAATGGATATTAAAAACTTACGTTTGCAAGATACCGAAGCTCTTGTGGTATCTTCGCCAAGATCGTTAATTGCTTTACACATGTATTCTCCCGAATCTTCTGGATAAACATACAAAATGTCCATTGAAACGAAGCCCATGTCATAAGTGGTTCTGTACCTATGTCCAGCTGGAATCAATTTTCCATTTCGATACCACTCAATTCGTAGCTTGGGATCGTCTTTGGGTTCTACTCGACATTCGAATCGTACTGATTCAGATTCTTCAACAGTAGCTGACTGAATTTGAGTGATAAATCTTGGTGGTTGTTTAGGCGGTTCTGGTGGCAAAGGTTCACTAACTGGGCCACGTTCAAGTTCTTTCAATTTTTCACCACTCATACCAGAAGGCAGTTGACACTCGAAATCGATTTGTTTTTTAGCTGCAAACAAATTATTTATTTATAATAATTATTCATGAATGATAAATTGAAAAGAAATTACGTAGACAGTATACTCACATTTGCAAGTAATAGTAGCTTTAGTTGTTGCAGATCCCCATTTATTTGTAGCTCTGCATACATATTCACCACTGTCTCTGGCATATGTATAAGACATATCTAACGAAATGAAACCGAAATCATTAATTTGGTGAACTCTCGAGCCTGTAGCAAAAGGTCTTCCATTGTGGAACCAATCAATACGCATCGTTGGATCTCCAGTTGGTTCAACTCTGCAGTCGAAATGACTTGGTCCTGACTCATCTACTTCAATATCTTTCAATTCAACTACAAATCTGGGTAGCTCTGGTTTTTCTTCATCAGTTAAAATTTCATCTTTTTTATGCAATTCTTCCTCCAATTTTTGAATACTTTCAGTACCAGTCTTGAAATTTTGAGGTAATTGTGGTTCAAGGATAATACCTTGACGTCCAACAACTTTTAATTGGCATGACACTGTTGCATCACCGTGTCTATTTGTTGCTTTACACGTGTAAAGACCAGAGTCTCGTTGGTAGCAGTTTGCAACTTCCAATATAACAAAGCCAAAGTCGTGAATGGTTTTGATACGTGAACCAGCAAGAAGTGGTTTTCCATTGTGAAACCATTCAACACGCATACTAGAATCATTAACGGGTATAAGTTTACATTCAAAGTGAGCCAAAGCATTTTCAGATAATGTTAAATCTGATGGAGTGATGATGAATTCTGGTGGCATTCCAGTGTCATCGTCTGGCATTATTTGACCAGGTTGCCCTCCGAGACCTTCAAGTTCTGCGATCTTGTCAATAGTCGACTCCATACCTTTTGGTAATTGTGATTCCAAAATTATACTACGTTTACCACTACATTTCATTGAACAAGTGGTTACTGCTTCACCATAATCGTTTGATGCCCGGCAACTGTACTCTCCAGAATCTTCTGGATAAATTGGTGATATTTCCAAAATTACAAAACCAAAGTCACAGAATGTTCGGAATCTTGAACCTGTACGGAGTGGTTTACCATTCCAGAACCATTCCACCTGCAAAAATGTTTTTTAAGTGACAATTTTCAAATTAAGATAAACTAAAATTTCAAAGTTAAATAAACTTAAACAAACAGAAAAGAAAGTTTACAAACCTTCATCTTTGGATCGTCTGTTGGAGTAAGACGAGCTTCAAAGTGAGCACTTTCTCCTTCTCTAAGGCCGTCTACGTTGCTCAATGGAACAGTAAACATAGGAGCTTTACCACGTTCATCCACTGTTTTTTCGTCTTTCATGCGCACCATAGAGTCTTCAAGAGTTTGTATTTTTTCAAGACCACCTTCCATGCCTTTCGGAAGTTGCGATTCGAGAATAAGATTCGCTTTCGACAAACATTTCAATGTTGCTTTTGTACTGTCTTCGCCATACTTGTTTACAGCTCGGCATTCATAGACGCCCGAGTTTTCTTCGTAACAGTACAAAATGTCGAGAATCACAATTCCGAAATCATGAAAAGTTCTGTAGCGATGACCATGGGGCAGTTTCTTTCCATTGTAATACCATTCAACTTTAAGATCTGGATCAGTTACAGGTGTAAGTCTAGCTTCAAAGTGGGCTGATTGACCTTCGACGAGTCTGGTGATGTCAGAAATTTGTGTTATGAATTTAGGTGGTTCAGCAACAGGTGTAATAGGTGTCACTGGTTGTTCTCCACCGTATGCTTCAAGTTCGCGAATGCGAGCCAGAGAATCAGGTTGCAGTGAATCCAAATAAACACCACCTCTTCCGAAGCATCTAATGGTCGCTCGAGTGAAATCTTCTCCAAACTTGTTACTCGCTTTGCATACATATTCACCGGTGTCATGAGCCATAACACCAGCAATATCCATAACAACGAAACCAAAATCGGAAACCATTTTGAAGCGAGATGAGTGTCGCAGTGGTTTACCGTTGTGGAACCACTCTACCTTCATGTTAGGATCACCAACTGGAATCAACGTGCATTCAAAGTGCGCTGATTGTCCGTCTTTAAGGCCTTCAAGTGACTGAATTTGGGTTGTAAATTTAGGTTTTTGTCCTTTAGATTTGTCTACACATTCAAGTTCGACACTTATTTCCGCTTTACCCCATTTATTGGTAGCACGACACGAGTAGGATCCTGAATCTTCGATTTTCGTTCCCAATACTTCAAGTACAACCATACCAAAAGCGTACACTGTTCTAATACGATGGCTAGCTTCCAAGGGTTTTTCATTATAGAACCATTCAACGACCATTGTTTGATCTCCTGTTGGAGTAAGTGATGCCTCGAAATGAGCAATTTCTCCTTCAGAAAGATTGGTCAAGTTCTCAAATTGTGAAGTGAAAACTGGGGGATGGCCTTCCTCAGCCTCGGCTGAGCGTCCATCTGGTCTCTTGAGTGATTCTTCCAAGTCTTGTATAGCTTCTAAGCCTTCTTTGCCTTTTGGATGTTGTGATCTTTCGATTATACTGTCTTTGGTTGAACAATAAATTGTAGTTGAAGTGAAAGCTTCGCCAGCTTTGTTATAAGCCTTGCATGTATAAATTCCAGAATCGCGATCGTAAACATCGGTCAAATCTAGTGTCACAAAGCCGAAATCGTTTGTCATCTTGAATCGGGAGCCATGCTCAAGAACTTTGCCATTAAAGTACCATTCGATTTTCAAATTAGGATCATTTTTTGGTTCAACCTGTCCCTCAAGATGCAACGGTTCAGCTTCTCTGAGTCTGAATTCAGGTTCCAGAGGTACTGTCCAAATTGGTTTAGGATACTCATGTTCTGGGCCGACATCTGGTTTCTTGTACTTCGACATATAAGCGTCATCCACTTCTTTGACTTTTTCAAGTCCAGCCTCACCTTGAGGATGTTGAGTTTGCAGATAAATGTTTTGTTTGCTAGTACATTTCAGAGTACCAGTTGTCTGAGCCGAACCCTTAGAGTTTGTAGCTTTTACAGTAATCAATCCAGAATCTTCTTCATAAGCATGAGTTAAGTCTAATGCTACATATCCAAAGTCATAGATGGATTTATATCTTGCACCATATGGCAAAGGCTTTCCGTTCAAGAACCATTCTATTTTCATGGTTGGATCTTTAGATGGTTCTACGTTACATTCAAAGTGGACATTGTCACCTTCTATGCATTCAACATTGTTTAAATGAGTTATAAACACTGGCTCTTCATAGGTTGGTTCAGGCTGGTCTCTCGATGTAACATGAGGTTGCTCTAAAGCATCTATTTTTGAAAGAGCATCTGGATGTAACGTGTCTCCCAATAACCAATGTCTGTCTACAATTTTGAGACTGCTTGTTGATACAGCTTCTCCCAATAAATTAGTGGCCTTGCATGTGTAAATTGCCGAGTCATCTGACCTCAAGGAATTTATTGACAATGTTACTAGGCCAAAATCAAATGTACTCTTAAGTCGAGTTCCGGTTTGAAGAGCAATGCCATTTTTGAACCATTCAACACGCAAATTAGGATCTGCACGAGGCTCCACTTGAGCTTCCAAGTACACATGTTGACCCTCAACTAATTTGTCGTAACTCTTGAGATGAGTTGTAAATACTGGTGCTTGTTGTGGTGTTGTGTCAACGAACATTTCTGGAACTCTGTTCATTTCTGCTTCTTTCAGTTGAATTTTTTGCCAGGCATCCGGTTGAATTGAATCTCCAGCAATAGCAGAGCGAGCTTTTACTTTCAGTGAAATGGATGATACAGCTTCGCCAGCTTTGTTTATGGCTTTGCAGGAATATACTCCAGAATCTTCAGGTATAACTTTTATTATATCGAGAGTGACGAATCCAAAGTCATGATTAACGTGGAAGCGAGAACCTACAAAAAATCATTTATTTAATTTACAAATTTTTTGAAATTTTTACATTTTAGGTTCTAATAGCTATACGTACCCATTTTTAATTCCACTCCATTAACGTACCACTCAAATCTTAAACTTGAATCCCCAACTGGAACAACGCGGCATTCGTAATGAGCAATTTGTCCTTCCCATAATTCGGTAGGACCAGTCAGTAATTGCGTAAAGATGGGTTTATCGAAAACTTTTTCTGGCTCTTCAGGTCGAGCAGGCCCTTTATCAGCTTCTAATCGAGCTATTTTCTGTTGTGCTTCAGGATGTTGAGAATCAAGCTGAATATTTGCTTTAGCTGTAAAAATATAAGCATTATTCAATGTATAATTAAAGAAATGTAAAGATAAGCAACACTAATTAAAATTAAATTTTATAGCAGAAGTATTATACAACTTTTACATACTCATAATTCTCATAGAAGCTGTAGTTACAGCCTCGCCAAGAGGGTTAGTGGCACGGCACATATATACACCTTCATCTTCTTCTCGTACATGAGAAATGTCTAGAGATACATAACCAAAGTCATGCACTTTAGTGATTCGGGAACCTAAAAGTGAAAACATTCATTATAATTTGTATATTATTGCTTCCTTATTATGTAATTTTCAAAATAAATCATGACTTGTAAAATAAATTTTAATATTTTTTAGAATACTAACTAGTTTCGATTGGTGTTTCATTTCTAAACCATTCAACTTTTAGAGTAGGATCTCCAACAGGTATCAAACGACATTCAAAGTGAGCAGTATGACCCTCAGGTATGGCATCAATATTTTGCAACGGTTGCGTAAACACAGGACGTTGTCGTGTTTGAGGTTCAGAAACTTCTGGCTTCTTCCAAGGTTGCTGACTTTCGAGTTGACGAATCTTATCCATTCCTTCTGGCCGTTGAGAATCCAAAATAATACTTTCCTTTGGAATAACTGTGAGTTCAATTGAAGATACACAAGTTCCAAGATTATTAATGGCACGAACAGAGTATTCTCCACCATCTTCTGGAACAGTGTGACTAATGTCCAGAGCAACATATCCGAAATCAAATGTAATGTGAAATCTTGAAGCAGATGGTAATGGTTTTCCATTGTGATAGAATTCAATTCGTAAATTGGCATCATGTATTGGTTCAATTTGACATTCAAAGTGAGCAGTTTGACCCTCATATACTTGCGTGGTACCCTACAAATAAGAATATATTGTAAAATATATCATAATAAAAATTGCATTTGATTTTTATGAATGATATTTGGTTTACTTACTCTAAGTTCAGTGATAAATCGAGGTGCAGTGATTGGCGGTTCTTCGATTTCAAGTTTTGCAGGTCGACCTTGAGCTTCAAGTTCTCGTATTTTTTCCAATCCATCGGGATGTTGTGTATCAAGAAGAATACTTCTTCGTGCTTTAAAAATAAGTTTATTTCATTAATGACTCAATAAAGCTCTGTGACTAATGGTTATAAAAAAAGACATTTTAAATATCCGGTGAAATCTATCATTGATTAACCTGATTGAAGCAGAAAGTTTGATGATGAAAAAGCATTAGTGATAAGCTTATATGAGGAATGAAGCGTAAAACGAAGATCATTTAAAAATTTTAAGTGCCATCCTTATAATAGAAATTGCATCAATTCAATTTTATTTATTTTATCCGGAAATGGGTTGTTTTTTTGCTTACTTCCACTCTGTATGTTAATGTCACTCTTGTTATGACGCATTTCGTAATTATATCTACAAACCGATCCGTCCGATTTATCTCGTAGTTTAATTTTGTAAACGAGTATTAATAAACTACATGATTCATTTGAAATTGAGTTACAGTGAATAATGAAAATAGAATCAATTTTTTCCAAACGAAAATAATAATGAGCATATCATGCAATAATTATTAATAATTATTCTTACATCCAACTTTAATTGTGCACGTATTAACAGCTTCACCAGCAAGATTGGTAGCTTTGCACATATATGTTCCTGAATCTTCTGAGTAAGCATACAAAATGTCAAGAGCAACGTAACCAAAGTCATGGGTCTTTCGGAATCGATGACCAGTTTTTACAGCAACTCCATTGACGAACCTATAAAAATATTTCATTTCAAATTTTGTACATTTTTTTAAGTTATTTGATGAATAATAATTCAAAATTACCATTCAATCTTCAAATTAGCATCATTTACAGGCTCTACACGACACTCAAGATGTGCGTGTTCACCTTCTTTCAGATTGTCTATGTTATTTAATGGAGTAAGGAATACTGGCTTCTGGTGTACTACTTCCTTTTCAACTTCTTGTTTTATTTCAACAGTTTCTAACTCTTTAATCTTCTGTAGTCTTTGAGCATCCAAAGTATCGAGACACAAGCCTTGTTTAGCTGTATAGAAAAATTAGATTAATGTATACATTTTAAGCATACAAAAATTAATTAAAATATATTCTCGATTATACATACAATCTACTGATATAACACAAGTAGTAACAGCTTCACCAACTGCATTCTTAGCGCGACACATGTAAGTTCCAGAGTCTTCTGGATAAGCATACAATATGTCAAGAGCAACATATCCAAAGTCATAAGTGGTCTTAAATTTATGTCCCTGAGGTATCGGCTTTCCATCTCTGAACCATTCAACGACCATTGTGGGATCATTGACAGGCGTCAGAGTAGCTTCAACGTGAGCACTCTTGCCTTCTGGCAAATGTTCGATGTTCTTCAATGGTCGACCAAACTTTGGTTTTTCAGCGATAATTTCATCTTCTTGCGGTACACGCTTATAACGAGAATCATCTTCCAAGTACTGTATTTTTTTAAGAGCTGCTTCATGCTGGGTATCACGAATGATGGAAGCTCGAGCTAGAAAATAAAAATTAAAAAATATCAATCAAACTCAATAAGTGTTACAACTGTGAAATATTTAAAACAAATTTTAATGCATACTAAAAGCTTACATTTAACATCAAGAGTGATCGAACTTGTCGCTTGTCCTAATTTATTGGTAGCTTGACAAGTGTAGGTGCCTGCATCGTCAGCATAAACCGAAAGCACGTCTAAAGCAGCAAAGCCAAAACTGCAAGTTGTGCGATATCTATGACCAGTAGATAAAGGCTTTCCATTATGGAACCACTCTACTTTCATAGTGTCATCTGGATATGGTTCAATTCTACATTCATAATGGGCACTTTGGCCTTCCACTAAAGTTCTGGGTCCATTGAGTTGTACAACAAAGTTGGGCTTCTCAGTGACACTGATATCTTCTTCTTCTTGTCGTTGGTATCTACTAGAATCTTCTAATGCTTGCAGTTTAGAGAGAGCACCTTCATGTTGTGACTCAAATTGGAGTGCAGCTTTTGCTATTTTATAATAAAGTTATTATTAATAATTACAAGCAAAATATATTTTGAATAAGCCTCAAAGCTACTAATTTTGCGTTTTACTTACATTGTACAAAGAGTGTTGCAGATGTCACAGCTTCACCAAGTTCATTACGTGCACGACATGTGTAGGTACCAGAGTCTTCTGGATTCACATACTTCATGTTCAGAGCGACGTAACCAAAGTCGTGCATAGTTGTAATACGATTAGCTATAATATAAAAAAACATTAATTTTAAAGCTAAATTGTTAAAACAAAAATAATTTTTGTATATAGAATCTTACAGGCTGCAATAGGTACTCCGTTACGTAACCATTCGACTTTCAATTTTGAATCACCAACTGGAATAACGCGAGCTTCGAAATGAGCTGCTTGATTCTCAGCAACACGCAAGTCCTTAATTGGCATGGTAAATATTGGAGATTGTGTGGTAGTTTCTTCCTGCATAGCCTTTCGTTGGTAACGAGATGAGTCTTCCAAATGTCTAACTCTCTGAAGAGCTTGCTCATTTTGAGTTTCTAGATAGATAGATTTTTTGGCTGAAAAAAAAGAAAAAATAAATTACGATTTTGAAACAAATTGATTCAGGTTTATTTTTGGTGAATTTACTTACAGTGTACGACAGCTGTTGCCGAAGTTATTGCTTCACCTATGATGTTGGTGGCCCGGCATGTATACGTTCCAGAGTCCTCTGGATAAGCATACATAATGTCTAATGCAACAAATCCAAAACTGTTAGTTTCAACAAATCGTGAGCCTGCTTTAACTGGCAAATTGTTGTGGAACCATTCTACTTTCATGGTTGCATCTGACACTGGGATAAGTCGGCATTCAAAATGAGCTCTTTGTCCTTCTTTAATTTCAACATTGTTCAAAGACGTAGTGAAAATGGGAGCTTGAGTTGTTGTTTCCTCCCTTATTTCTTGTCTATGATATTTGGATCTGTCTTCCAAATAATGGATTTGTTCTAAGCCGCTTTCGTTTTGTGTATCAGTAAGGATTTGAGACGTCGAACGACAGGACAATGTGCAGTGAACTTCGTCGCTGCCGACAAAATTTACGGCGCGACAAGTATAGGTGCCAGAATCTTCGGCAATCAGGTCGATCACATCCAAGGCAACATAACCGAAATCGTGAATTGGACGGAAACGGTGTCCTGAAAAAAAAGAAAAACAGTTTTGATTTACATTCCCCAACTTTCATTCACTCTAAATTTTATTTTCTTACCTATCGTTACTGGACGACCATTTTTAAACCACTCCACTTTCAAGTTAGAATCAGTAACTGGTTCCAATTTACACTCAAAATGAGCATGCTGGCCTTCTCTAAGATTCTCCTGGTTCTTTGGCTTTGTAATGAACCTTGGCCTGACATTAACAACTTCATCAACAAGTTCATTTCGTTTGTATTTGGACTGGTCTTCCAGATAATGAATCTTCTCAAGCCCTTCCGGATGCTGAGATTCCAACAGTAAGTCCTTTTTAGCATGGACACGTACCGAGCAAGATGTAACTGCTTCTCCAAGTTGGTTTCGAGCTTGGCAAGTATACACTCCAGAATCTTCAGGATAGACACCCAAAATATCCAAAGCAACGTAATCGAATTCGTATGACGGTCGGAAACGGTGACCAGTTTTAACTGGACGTCCATTAACAAACCAATCTACCTTCATATTTGCATCACCAACAGGCTGCAAGCGACACTCCATGTGAACGTTGGTCAATTCTATGGTTTCAATATTGTGCAAAGGTCGAGTAAACTGTGGTGGTTGTAAAACTGTGACATCTTCTTGCTGAACACGTCGATATCTGGACGCATCTTCGAGCATCTGAATTTGTTCGAGAGACTGTTCATGCTGTGTATCGGTCACGATATCCGACCTGCCAATAACTCGAACACAGGCAGAAGTATGAGCAGATCCAAGATGATTTGTTGCTCGGACTGTGTATTCGCCTGAATCAAGAGCGGTTGAGTGAATAATGTCCAAAGCCACGTAGCCAAAGTCGTAGTAGGTGCGGAATCGAGATCCTACGGTGACCGGGTGTCCATTATGGAACCATTCCACTCGCATGGTTGGATCGCCCATCGGTTCTAACCGGCATTCTAAATGTATATTTTTACCCTCGCTCATGGGTTTAGGATCATTCAAAGGCTGAACGAATATTGGTTTAGATTTCGAAATCTCTTCAATGTGATAGTGAGGTTCAACAAATCTAGAGTCTTCGAATCGTTGAGTCTTTTCGTAAGCACCACGGTGCATACTGCTAGTGTCTATACTGGATCGAGCTGCAAAAATACATTTTTTTATGTTAGAAAAAATTTAATAAGTTAGAACAAAGTAAAATATTAAAGAAACGAGAACTCACTTTCAACAACCATTGTAGCTGACAGTTGAGCTTCTCCAGCTGCGTTTCTAGCAACTACTGTATAAGTTCCAGCATCTTCTGACCTAACTTGAAGTATATCAATGGAAACATATCCAAAGTCATGATATGTTTGTGTTCTGTTAGCTGCTGTTATAGGCTTTCCATTGTGATACCATTCGATTTTCATTGTCAAATCGCTCTGAGGCTCCACACGAGCTTCAAAATGAGCTCTTTGACCTTCCACAATTTTGTTTGTTCCTTTCAAAGGTCCTAAAAATCGCGGTGCTTGGATCACGCGATTTTCCTCTTCTACTCTTCGTTGATACCGACTGTTATCTTCCAAGGTTTGTATCTTTTGTAAGCCAGAGGGATGTTGACTATCATATACTATGTCGTCTTTACTTATTACACTCATCTGAGCGGTTGTACGAGCTTCACCAGCTCTGTTATAAGCACGACATGTGTAAATTCCGACATCGTGAATTGTTACATATTTAATCGTTAATGCAACATATCCAAAGTTGAAGAACGTTGTTATTCGTGAACCTAAAAATTTTATGTACAATTTTATTAAGATCTATAACTACAGAATCCATTAAATTGAAATCTGGAAAAAAGTTGCTTACTGGCATCAACGGGACGTCCATCTTTAAGCCATTCAACGCGAAGATAAGGATCTCCGACTGGTTCGAGTCGAGCTTCAAAGTGAGCAAATCCGCCTTCTCGAATGTTTATTTGATCTTTGATTGGTGATTTAAATTCCGGTGGGATCATTGGTTCAGGTTGTTCTTGGACATATTTGCGTTGTGCTGCGTATTGATACGCTTCCAACTCCTCGGCAGCTTCGATATATCTCTGCTGCTCAGGAATTCCTAGATTTCCAGTAACGCTTGTACGTGCTGTTAAACAATTTAAATTACATTTCAAACTTACATTTTAAAAGTGATATCTTAAGACTCAACTAACTGAAGAGAATTTTTACCAAAGACACGGAGAGACGTGGAGCTGATGGCATCCCCTAAGCGATTTACAGCGCGAACTGTGTAAGTTCCAGCATCTTCAGCTCGTAGGTGCAATATGTTGAGTGAGACGTATCCGAAGTTGAAGATGGTTGTTATTCTTGAACCTACACAAATTTAGATTAGCAATAATTATTACTAAAATTAAACACACAATATATTATACATATAGGAAATCTTACTCGCTGTAATGGGTCTTCCATCCTTAGACCACTCAACTCTCATCGTTGGATCGCTAACAGGAGTGAGCTGTGCTTCAAAGTGAGCATTGCGTCCCTCCTGCAGTTCACCTAGATCTTGGAGTGGTCGGATGAAGACTGGTCGCTGAGAGGATGTCTCCTCCACGGTCTCCTGCCTTTGGTACTTGCTGTAATCCTCAAGCTGCTGGATATACCGAAGACTGTCGGGGTGTTGGCTTGTTTGTTCGATAGCAGCACGTTCTGAAAATGTTAATTTAATTTAATTTAATTTAGCTTAATTCATTCAAATGTAAACCACATTTGTTTAATTTAACTCACGTGTTACGTTAAGATTGGCACGAGATTCGGCAACTCCTGCTGCATTGATAATACGACAAACGTATTCTCCACTGTCGTACATAACAATACTAATAAGGTCCAAAGAAATGAATCCAAATCGGAAAACAGAAGTTGCTCGTGAGCCTATAGAATATTTTCAATTTTTTATTATTAATTCCATAAAACAACAATTATTTAAATAACTGAAAGTAGATAAAATGTTTGTACTTACTTGCATCTAAAGCTCTGCCGTTGACATACCATTCTACTTTCATAGTCGGGTCTCCCACCGGTTCGATTCTGGCCTCGAAGTGAACAGGTCCACCTCCAATTTGGTGAGCATCTCGTAAAGGAACAATGAATCGAGGAGGCGGATAAATCCTATCTTCCTCCTGCGGAGGAGCGTAGGGTTTAGCTCGTTCAACGTGTTTAAGATATATCACTTCGGGACCAGGCATGGGTCTAAAATGTACAAAAGTTTTCAGCGTAAATAAAAGTAAATACAACCTTTAACATTCAGTAAAATTTAATTAAAATTACTCTGGTTCGATGACTTTCGTTGGTCGTGGTAAATTTAGGCGTCTTGGTTCTGGTGTTGATCCTTTAGGTGTTTCAACAAAAAGTCGAGCTCGGGTGGCAGTGGAGCCAGCTATATTTTGGGCCGTACATTGGTACCAAGCAGCGTCTGAGAATTTGGCTGCTGCTATGTCTAAAGTTGCGGTTCCACTGCCGTCCGTCGATATACGCACGTCGGGGCCGGGCGATATCGCTACTCCATCCTTGAATGTAAAAATTAAACATTAACATAATGAAATTTTGTTGTTTACTTGAAATTAAAATGTAATATTTACCTTCTGCCAAGTGATTCGTGGTGTCGGTGTACCTACTGCTCTAGCCGTGAACACAACAGGTTCACCTTCTTTCACGCTTGTTGTAGTAAAGCGTTCTACAAATTTGGGCGCAACAACTTGTTCCTTTTCAATTACATTAAGGTTACACTGGAAGGAAGTTTCTCCACCTTTATTTTTGGCAACACATGTCACTACGCCAGAATCTGATCTATTTACATTTGTAATCATAAGTGAATTGCTACCAGATTCATTTACTAAAATTTTATGGGTTGTATCATTAGAAACAGGATATCCATTGATGTACCAGGTGACTTCCGGATAAGGACGTCCAGTTACACGACAGTCAAACCTGTAAGAAAATAAAAGAAATTAAAAAAAATTGTTAAAGCAAAATAAATTTGATTGCCAATTTTGGCAAAAAACTTGTAATGAAAATATTGCCACTATAAATTCATTTAGAATTACCTAGTCATTTTCCCTTCAGTTACATCACGATCGGAACAGGTGCGGGTAAAGTTAGGTGCAATTACTTTTTCTTTTTCTTGTGTGTCATGTGTTATCACTTCCATGTGCGATGCTTTCAATGAAATTTGCTGACTCAGTGACGTTGGCATCAAAACATTATCAACTTGATCACCTGATTCGATTGCCAAGAAGGCAGAGCTAACTGTACAACCTTGTGGGTTTTCTACAAGTAAGGAATAATGACCGCTGTCGTCTGATGTTGCATTTCGAATTTTCAATGTAGCCTGTGTATTAAGATGAGTCATCTCGATTCGTTGATTTTCACGTATTCTTTGACCATTCTTAAACCATGTTAACTGTAACAAGGTGAACAATTTTATGAGAATAAATTATTTTACATACTTATTTTTTTTATAAAAGTACAATATTTTATACCCTTGGTTTCGGATTTCCGGAAATCTTAGCAGAAAATATAGCATCCGATCCTTCCAGTAATTTTGAGTTTCTTGGTTTTTGTGTAATCTGTGGCGGAGCAACTGGTCCTAAATTACGATCGATTATCGTGGATAACTGAGAATCAGTTTCGCCAACATATCGTCTAGTGATTGACTCACGATACTCAGTTTCACGTAAAATTCTATACTCAAAAGTATCAACCTATAACAAGAATAAAGTGCCATTTTCATTTTTTTATAATAATTTGAGACAAAAATGTTTAACTCTTAAATTTATTTATAATATAATTACTTTAAAATCTTGAACAGTCGATCCATTTATATAATTCTTTCGTTCTACAGACTGCTGTTGATAACGTTGCTGCATAGTTTGTCCACCTGATCTTTGTTCAGTCGTTTGGAAGGATTGTGAGATTTCTTTTTTAAATCCCATTTGTTTTGGAGGTTGTCGTCCGAAACTTTCAGGTTGAATATACACCGAGCATATACCTTCGCCTAAAATGAGTTTACCCTTTTTTTATTAACTTGACCGTAACTATGATTGAAATTTATTATTAATTTTGATATTAACCGTATTGATTTTTTGCACTGCAAGTGTACTCTCCCTCATCACCAGGACCTATTTGATTAATTTGCAGTTTGACTACATCAGTTCGATCGTCATAAGACATTCGTATTTTATGGCTTTCGCGAAGAGGTTGGCCCTTGTGAGTCCATGTAACTGTTGGTTTAGGATTTCCGCGCACTCGTCCCTCAAATATAGCATTACCACCTTGGGCAAATCTCGCATTTTCGAAAATTTGTTCAAAAATAGGGGGTGACGGGTCTCCTGGTCTACCGGTGAATCTAAAGTTACAATGACGTATTTAATTAATCATACTTGTTTATTATATATATATTTTTTTTTTACTAAATTTTATTTTATCTTCTTAAAATAATCTGATAAAAAAAGTTTAGCAAAAACTAACTGGGATTTCATGTAACTTACGCAGGTATCGTAGGCGTTGACTGCATGATAATCTCTCCTTGCACTGAAATCAGAACAAAAAATTTGATAGTCAGTCAACTGCCGAAGCCAAGAAGTAGACAAAACTTTTATTTTACAGTCAATTTATCATTATTATTTGAAAATTATATCGTAATATTTTTAAATAATGTTTTACTTAGAATTGGCGTTTGAATTAATTGTATGTTCAATCAAATGAGGACATTTTTTAATATCAAGTAACAGAGAATTTCATAAATAAAAGACGATTACACCGCTTGCTGTACCTAAGTAACCTTTCGGTATCAAATTACAAAACAAGATCTTTTCTGAAAAAAAGAAAAAAATGCATCCAACCCTTTTTTAAATTCATATGAAGGTCATTTTATGGCGATCATGTATTCGTGGGCGAATAAAATTGCAGCATGCATTTTGTATGCATGATATCTTTCTACCAGTGGGACAGCATCAGCCGTCACTGGCGAGACTATTTTTGTGTGATGGGATCGCATTACCCGGACCCATTTTAGGAGCAAACTATCTTTACTTGGCACCCAGCGCCACTCGCTCGATCGTCTCTCTTTCGTTCGTCTTCGTGAGTTTCTTATGCCTCGGTCTTTTATTATTCGATTCTCTTTTTCGCACTCGTTGCGTTGTTTGTTTTGCCCCGCACGAGTTGCCAATTGTGTTGTCTTTGTATGTTACGCAAATCCAGTCACTGACCAAAATAACAGCTAAGAATCGTGGTGAAATGAAAGCGGTGAATGACTCGGTTCGCCACCCTTTTCCACCTACGCTGAAGGTATCTATTGTACGTGTGTCCGCTTCGTTTCCTTTTCTCTATACTCTTTCACTGTCAATTCTAATTGGTGTCACGCAAAACTCATAGCCAGAATATTTTATACTTATTGCAATTTAAAGAATAGATGGTTTTAATTTTTTTTTCTTATACTTCCTACATATGAGTAAAATTTATTAGAAAATTATTAGATGTGATAAATTTTCCACTTCAAAAAGAAAACTTGCCAAAATAGTTAAAAATTGCCTTTTGAGGAAAAAGTTTTTTTATTAAATAATTTTTCTGGTAATGTAAGTTTTTGAAAATGAAAATTTTTGTATCGAAAAATTATATTTAAATTTAGATATTGGTGAAGTTGATCAAATGTTTAGTTTTTAAGACACTGAAACTTGAACTGAATTGTTTTGATTTTATCTAATTACAAAATAGTTTACATTTTTTATTTTTATTTAATTTTTTTTTTATATGAAACTATAAGAATTTTGAACTAATGAATCGATCGAATGAAATCATTTGGATCAAATCAATAGTTTGTTTAATCGAGTCCAATTCTTTGGTCAACTTAATTCATGTGAACTTGAAAAAATTAGATTTGAAAAAAATTGGACTTTTAACCAGGATTTCCATCAACCTAATAATAAAATATTTAAAGCTTACAAAATGAAAAAATAAATTTTCCATAAAAGTAAAAGAAGAAATTTATCAATTTAATAATTTTAGTTTACTAAATTTTTTATTCAGAGTGCATTTATGAGTATTTCGATATTTTTACATGTAACTTTCGTTAGAGTTGTAACATAAATCAAAAAAAAAAATGAAATGCATTTAATATGGCACAAATTGTTGATAACAATTGAATATAAATTTATGCTAGTTACAAAAAGAATTATTTCTACTAATTATTATGATTTATATTGACAGTGAAACTTTTTTAAATAAACAAAATATACTTTCTTAATTGAAGAAAGTGGAAAAGTGAATTTGTTGTAATATTTGGTCATCTCAGTATAGTTAAATATTCAAGGTTCACCTAGTATACAATTCTGGTCTTAACTAGGCTAGCTCAATTACACACTTATGACCACCGTTACATTTGCTGGACAAGGTATGAAACGGCCAATTAACGTTAAGATTTGGTGAAACATAATTAACCAGTATAAGCAATGTACGTAATGCCTCAGCTGAGAACTGATACAGATATTTTAAATACAATTTATACAATTGTTTATAATATAAGAAAGTTTTAAAAATCGAAAAAATTGAGAACATTAGGCAAGAAATTTAGCCTGTAAATTTATAATTTAATTATCAATTAATATTATTTTGTATTGAATTGAAATTGGAGAGCTAATTAAAAAGTAGAGCTGCAATAATTATTTGCAACAGTGACATAAAATATAGTTCGATAGTAAGATAAATATATTTGTAAGTTTTCTTCAAATTAAATATTACTATCAATCATGAAATTTATGGTGAATTGTTTTATGCATATATTATTGAAAGCAGTTTATCTTTGTTTAAATACATTTCCGAATTGTTATTGTATAAATTTCAATTTGATTATGCCTCTGAAAAATTAGGTTATTTTTAAGAATTTATTTAACATTTCTTTCAGTACTCTTTCACAAAAACATGAACAAAATCATAGCCAAGATCACGCCAAAGATTCAATTTCAGTTAAGGTAACGATTCATGTTCATAATTAAAAAAAATATCACCATGGTCTAACAAAAATTTAAAAACTGTTCTTAATATTTTAATTCAAGATTAAAAGTCTTGAATAAGATTTTATTGTAACTAAAGTCAGTATTGAAACAAATTATATTATGGAAACTGAAAATAATTTTATTTCAATGTTTAGATACTATAATTAACATTTCAAAACCAAAACCCTGTAATTGTAATCTTCTTTTTTTTGTCCCTACATTGCAAATTAATTGTCAACCAAAAGAAATTTTTGAATGTAATGCTTAAAAATGTGGAATTCTAAGAAATTGGCAAATTTGCATACGGTGATAAACCTTTTTCAATTTCTTACTTGCATCCAAAGTATTAACAAGTATTTGAATTGACTAATTGAAACAAATTTATAGATACATTACAATTTTATACGAATCGTCAATATTGTTTAAAGAGGTTAGCAATAATTCAGTTTCATC
>JABFPM010002112.1:0-17660 GCA_022817325.1 Idris sp. 1 HC-2018 | reverse complement strand
CTTTTTCGTTTACTTTCTGTGGATACAAAATATTAATTTTAAAATATATTTTTCAACCACAAAAAGATTTGAAAATTATATTTTAAGTTAATATAAATTTGTCAACTTTTTTTTCTTTCTTTTCTTAAGATAACATTATATAGATTTAAGTATTTTAAAACATTACACAAAAACAATTTCTTTTTTCTGCAAAATTGTAAAATCATTAAATTCATATTACAAAAAATTGTTTACCGTTGCTAAGTCTTTCTGTGACATTCCTTTTTCTTGGCGACCTTGTTGAATAAGTTTTCCCAAATCCAGAGGAACTTTATCGTGCTTCAGCTCTTCGGTTTCCTGGTCCAGTTTTGCAGTGTTTTTGGTTGTAGCACGTTGTTTGTTTGCTCCACCACCCCCTGAAAATAAAATTGAACATTTAATTCATTTAAAATAAAAGTAAAATTGAATCAATTTTTTAAGATAGAACTGAATTTAAAAAAAATTACAGCAGAAATGTAATATTTATTCACTTGAAAGTAAAAATTAATAAATTTTTAACATATACCAATATTAATATCAGAAATTTAATATTTACATTTAGCTTGTGTTTCGACAGCAGCGCCTTGACGACGAGCAGCATTAACTGCCTGAAACAAATTAAAAAACGTATAACTTTACGAAATATTTTCCGAACAGGAAAATTTGAATGAATTATTTTTTAATACCTGCTCCGATTTCATTGCTGAACCTTTTGGAATCCGCTTTCGCAGAGTTATTGGAGTTGTGTCCCAATCCGACATTTTTATGTATTACTGTTGACTTTTAACAAGAAAATGACAAATAATATTTCAAATTTTTGATGCCCTCCAGCAAATTCTGTATTTTGCACAAACTTCTGTTTTCGTTTCACGACAGAAATTCAAATTGAGCTGTAAAACAAAACGAATGTTTTTATTATTATTTTTGAACTGAAGTATAATAATTAGTCTATATATAATTACACAAGTTTGTTTTGGTAGTATGTTGTGTATACATTATAGTTTTACAATTCTCTTATATTATAACTTGAAAAGAAAATTTACATTTTCGAAAATTATTTATAAACTATGTTTTCTTTTACTAAAAAAGTAATTCCAAAATTTTATTTGAACTTTTCTTAACTCTAAAGTTTATATCTATAAAACTCATAATTATTAAAATCAATAGCATGCAACATTTTTTTGTTTGTTTTTTTTTTAAGAGTTGCTAATTCCAGCCACGGCGGGCCGTTTTTTATAGCGCTGCAAGCGGAACATTCCCAGACCACAGTGTAGGGAGATTTATATTTACATTAACATTCGAGTTTAACAAAAACATGTACATAAATAAAGAAAATTTGCAGGATCTGGAATTGCAGATGCGAACCGGATGTACTTGTTATTTTCAATAAAATTGAAAACATTTGATTTACCTTGATCCTCTGTTTATCTACGGTCTGCCACGACTTGCTTATTTTCAGAGCACATGCTTCAATGCCATCTTGTCAGCTGTTGCAGAAGCTAAAATTGAAAACTTTTGTGCCGAAAGCACAGCCAACTTCAGACAAGAGTCTTGACTCTCGCGTATAATTGCATTCATAACATTCGAAACAGGGCTAAAAATAATTTACAATAATTTATTACTAATTGTTATTGGCACCATGGACTTTCTTGGATCAATTTTGGACAAAATGGAAAAGCCTCCGGGCATAAGTGAGAAACAAAAAGCGATGATAAAAAGTGAGTAACTTTCGGTTTGTCATTTGCAAAAAATAGTTTATTTCTTTCTTTCTTAATTTTGCTTTTCAATTTAGAACAAAAGGAGGAGCAGGAAAAGCTGAGGAAATTGGAGGCCGAAAAATTGAAGGAATTTAGAAAAAAGGTAGTCTATTTTTGTTGCAATATATTTTTGTTTTGCTGTATGACATATAACTGTGCATCAACTGTTTTTGTTATGACTATAGGTAGAGGCAAAAATAAAGCAATTCCTTGACAATGTTGCTCTGAAAGAATACAAATTTCAGCCCATGGAAAAAATTTATAGAAGCATAATGTAAATATAGACATTTTCTTATTACTAAAGTGTGGTCTGGCATCCCTCGTTAAACTAGCGTAAACTTTTTTGATAAAAAGATCATAATAAAATTATTAAGAACAGTGCAACAAAAATTTCTTAATATACTGTAGAAAATTAAAGTATTTCTCTAAACATATTGGAAAATCATAAAAAATCTTTTTAAAATTGTCTTAATAATTCATAATAAGAAATTAAATTATTCAAAAAAGCATAATAAAGTGCTAACAATTATAAATAGTTCATTTTGTTTACTATGAATATAGACAATGAACTATTTTATAAATTTTTGCGTTATACTTTACTGTTTTCTTATAATTTAATTACTTATTATGAATTATTAAGAAAGTTTTACTAAGATTTATTGTGATTTTCTAATATATTTTAGGGAAATACTTTGATATATTAAGAAATTTCTGCTGCACTGTTCTTAATAATTTTATTATCAATTTTTTAGCAAGAATGTCTAAGCCAGTTTAACGAGGGGTTTAAAGTGATTTTATATTGTGATAAATAATTTTTTTTATAGACATGACGTTGCTGAAATGTCCGGTGTTTATGCCTATTCTTTTGGAGAAGAAGGAGTTGACCGGTACATAATGATTTTCAAAAAAGAATATCCACCTTCTGATGACCAGCTGAATGCTCTGAAACGAGGTGAAGAGTGGAACGAAGAAATAGCAAAAGAATTACAAGCTGAACGCGAGAGAAAAGCTAAGGAGGACGCAGAGTATGAGAAAAATCGAAAAAAAGAAGAGAATTTCACGCCAACGACTAATTATAAAGACAAGTACGAACACTTGATTGGCAAAGAAGCTGCCCTTGAAGCTGCGAGAAAAACTGTGGCAAACAGTAGTTACGGATTTGGTAAGATTGACAATTGATATTAAAAATTATCGACGAAAGAAAAATGTCAGTTAAAAATGTTATTTACTTTTGCAGTTCCTAGTTCAAACAAAAGAGACCAAAGAAGTATCGAGCAAACTCTAGCAGATCTTCGTGCTAAGAGAAAAAAATTAGAGGAAGATAAGAAGTCGAACGAGGAAAGTGATAAAAAGGAAGAAAGTAAAGCTGATTGATAAAATTCATTCAAAGCTAAAATAGATACATTTTCCAGACAAATATTCCATGAGTATTAATAATTTTGCGAGTGACGACTTGTTTACAAAACTGTACTGCGTTTTCAACTGTAACTGTAATTAGTTTATTCAAATAAAAAAACGTTTTGTTATAAATCATGTTCAATTTATTTTAAAACAATATGTTGTGGACATTTGAATGAGACTATTTTCCTAAAAATTATTTTTTTACTTAAAATAATAAAAGAATTGAAATATTTTTACTGGTAAATAATTTAATTAACAAGTTATAAAATATGATCTTCAATTTTTTTTAAATTTAAAAATGTATTTCATTTTTGAATAAACTATATCTATATTTGTGTGTTCTGACAATCGTTCAAAAGTTCCTGTTTTACCAACCTGAAAAATGAAAATAACGTAACCTCAAAGCTATGGATTCGGAGCACTAATTGGAGTATATCATCTGAAATATTTTCTTCAAATCAGTGCAAATTGTTCTTATTCAAATGAACAGAATATTAATTGTTAACTAATTATAAGTTATTGCTAATTTTAATTAACAATGTGGTCCTTAATTCGGATTGGGACTAGAACAATTGGCGAACAAGTTATTGGATTACATAAGGTTAGCGAATTTATTCATGAATTGTTGACATTTTGATATTATTTCACTTTTCTGAATTTAGTATTTCTGTATCAGTTTAAAATAATTTCTTGTTTAAAAACAAATATATTTTATTCATCAAATATAAAAAAAATTGCTGGTTCAATGTTATTGACGAGTTTCTATTTTTAAAAAAGTTCAAATTTCAGTTTTTTTTTTTATTTAAATGTCTCAAAACAACAAACACAATTTAAATAATTTTATATACAAATTTGAATTATGTCAATAACTTATCTCATTTTTTACACAGTAAAATTTTTTGTCTAACGTATTTTTTTAAAAGTTTTTTAATTTCATTTTAAATTTAACCCATTCAGTCACAAATTTTATTTACAAACGACTTTTAAATATGATAACTATTCTTAAAACAGTTAAACAAATGATTTTTTTTTTGTTTACAAAAAAGTTACAATTTGATTTTCTTTTTTATCCAATAAAATTCATTATTACAAATTAATCGCTCTAATTTATTGTTTTTTGAGTTGTATTGATTCTAAACAAACGTTATGTATACAAAATATTTATAAGATTATTAGAAAGCTTCATAAAAAATCGAAATTTCGATTTTTCAGAAATGTCCATCATAATGGATTAATTTTAATTTACTCTCAGCATAAATTTTATAAAACAAATTTTCGATTATTTATTTATATTTCAAAAAATTCTTAATTTAACTTAAAATTACATTTTTGTCCCAAAATTAAATGTCATCATTTATTTACAGATATCCAAAACTACCGGTGTACTTTGTCAACAAGTGGCATTTATAAGTCACAGAGACAAGCTAATTGACCTTCCACCAAAACCAGCCCCGTACCCCTACAAAGAAAAAGATTTCAGGTACTTGAATGGTTGGTTCGACAACACACTCAGTCGATTCGATGAAAACAGCAAAGTGATTGTCGTGGAAGGTCCAATTGCCGCTGGAAAAGATGAGTTCTGCCGAAACCTCGCTGACCAATTTGACATGCAATACTTTCCACCCCTAAATTTCGACGATCACTACAAATCATACCCCTACTTTATCGATTTGCGTGATTACGATCACGAATTGCCTGTCAATTTGCAGAGTCACGATTTAAAAAAGTACCTCAAACAACCGGTTCATGTCAACACCACGTCATTTCAGATGCACTTTTTGCGATTCAAGTTTGACAGATACTGCGACGCCTTGATCCACGTGATGTCCACTGGACAGGGCGTCGTTGTGCAGAGATCACCCTGGTCAGATTTCGTTTTCGTCGAGGCGATGTACAAAGCGGGCTACATTTCCAAAAATGCTCGTAGCATGTACTACGATACTACTCTAAGATCTTTGCATCTTCTAGTCAAACCTCATATTGTCCTTTATTTGGACGTCTCTGCCGAAAAAACTTTAGTAAGATATTTTTATCAACTAGAAGGGGAGATTTTTGTAAAATTGCAGCGAAGCAATTTAAGTTTTGTAACTGTTGTTACTTATGTATTTTTTGTGTGGAAAATGACTGGATTCTGATTGAGCAGATATTTTTGTTAATTGGGAATTGTACATTTTGAATTTGTTGGGAATTCTTTGAATCCATATAAAATTATTGAAAATCATGAAAAAGTTTATAAAAAAATTGTTAGCAAAACTCATTAAAAACTAAAGGAGTAGTTACATTTTAAAATTGATATTTTTCTGCATTTTATTGTGAAAAATTGTATGAGAATTGTTGAAACTTGAATTCTATCACTTCTTTTTCTTTGATTTGATAAAATAATATTTGTTATATCTTATTTACATCAATAATTACTTGCATAAAATATTTTTCTTCAAATTAAAAATTAAAATTGACATCTAAGTAATTTTACAAAAACAATAAAATGAATGACTTTAATCAATCGTATTCTCCACAAAAATACATAAAGCTGTATTAACATGACTTTCTATAAATTCCTTCATATAATTGAAATTTCACTGTAACCTCCCCTTCATTTATAAAATAAATATCAATAATTGTTTTTTTCTTTTAGGAAAACATTAAAAAACGAGGAAACCCAGACGAAGTTAACTCCAAAGTCTTCACTTTGGATTATTTGAAGAATATTGAATCGGCTTACAAAAATCAATTTTTCGCGAAACTGGATCCGTATTGTCATATTTTGAAGTACAATTGGAACACAGATAGGGACACTGATTTTGTTATTGAAGATATCGAGGCTTTGAATTTCAATTACAAAGAAAAAGAAGACAAAATGGAAGAATGGAATACAGAAGATCGAGACATTTGGACTTACAGAAGAGAACTGTACAGTCCATTTGGCAGAAGACATTTCCTGGATGTGTATTTGAATTGTAGAAGAACCGACGTCGAAGAAATGGCGGTTACCGGAGAAGAGGATGAAATCTGGACGGATTTCAGAATGAATGTAAAAACTTAATTTTTTATTTCATAATAAAAAATTGTTTTTCTTTGATTATTAATGATAAATATTTTATTTTGTAGACGCCTGGATTTAGACACGAAGCTGGATTCGATCCGGATTTGGATGGAAATGTGTTATTCAAAACAAAAGGTGTTTGTCCCGCAAACCTTTCACGGTCTGAAAAGACTTTGGCTGACGATGGAAAACCATTACGGAAGAAATTACCGAATGTTGAAGCTAATTAATTTGTAAAAATTAAAAAAAGAAAACAATATTCGATCATGTATTTCACCTTTGGTATAGAAATAAATGGTCTTAGTTGTATTATTTATATTCAACAATTACACTTTATATAGGGATACAAATTATTAAAACATAGTAATAAGATCAATTAGTCCTTTAGTTTATAATACGAAAAAATAAAGTGGTATTTTTTTAATTACTTCAAACGTTTTTCTAAAAATTTAAATTACTTAGAAGAATAATTCATATTTATTCGCCCGAGTAAATTCACTTACATAAATGATTGTTAAAGTTAATTGTTTTTATCACGATATAGTTTTGTCAGTTTTTTTATACTTGTTCTAAAAATATTGGATGAAACAATTTATTACCGGGCTAAAGGTAAGTTAATGTTTTGACCTTGTTAACAAAAACACATTAATAAGTCATTTTAGAATAAGTGATTTCATTCTTTTATTTTAAATTTAAATAATAGTATATTATGATTTACAAAAATAATTCATTAACTATTAATATAAAGAGTAAAGTACACAAGGAAGCTTTTCAAATTATTACGATTATTGCAAGTTAAAAAATTGTTTTTTCAATCTAATCTCTGTAGACCTATAGGTATACATAAAATGTCAGCATATGCGACAATACCGGAGGGGGTACGGCAAACAAAGTACGCAAGATAGGCAGATACTCGAGAAGCACAATAGCAAAGCAACGTAGTCTATGCCTTAACTTGAACACTTTTGCATCGAGTTTTAAAAATCACCGTTAATTATGGACTCTAAAGGAAAAATTGGAATCGTTGGAAGGTTTGTCATTTGTCATCATATCTTATAACTTTAATTATATACATTATTTGTAATTTAATTTTGTATTCTTAATTAATTATTTTACATTATTTGTTTAAACAATTATTTATAATAATTATTGTTTTAGCGGGTTGATTGGGCGCAGCTGGTCAATGCTTTTTGCCAGTGTTGGATACCATGTAATAATTTTTGATGTAATCCCTGAGCAGATGTCCAATGCTCTGAAAGATATTCAACAACAGCTCAACAAATTAGAAAGCGATGGACTTTTACGTGGCAAATTGACAGCTGAACAACAATTTAAATTGATTAAAGGTATTTGGTTATTTAAAAATGTAGCCATAAAATATTTAATTAATTTGTAATAAAAAAATTTGTTAACAAAAATTTTAAACTTTTGATGTAATTAAAATTTAATTTTTTTTTAATCAGGAAGTTCATCTCTGTCCGAAATGGCAAAAGGAGCTATATTGATTCAAGAATGCGTACCGGAAAATTTGCCATTGAAAATAAAAGTTTACAACGACTTAGATAAAGTTGTAGATACCAAAGTAATTCTTTCGTCTTCTACCTCTACATTCCGTCCTTCCTTGTTTAGTGAAAAATTGGCACACAAGGAACAAATTATTGTCTCCCATCCAGTGAGTAAAGCAATTTATAAAAAAAAGTTTTATAAATTCTACAAAAACTTTTTCTACTATAATACTTATAAATTTTATATAATTTTATCATTAGATATGGCATTCTTTTCCGTGAAAAGATGTTTCGCAAGAGTTATCAGTTTGTAAATAATAAATGTGTGAATGCTTGTAATGATTCTTTGTAATTAAAATAAAAAATAATTTCATTCTGAGCTAAATTACAAAACACTCAAATTATTTTAAAAAATAATACATTTGAATATTAATTTTCCTTCAATTTTAGGTGAACCCACCTTATTATGTTCCTCTCGTTGAAATTGTACCGGCCCCGTGGACTCGCACGGAAATTTGTGAAAAAACAAAAGAAATTATGACCGAAATAGGACAAACGCCGGTAGTTTTGTCCAGAGAAATCGATGGATTTGCTTTGAACAGAATACAGTATTTGTTTTTGATTTTACTTTAAATAAATTACATAATTTAATAGTTTATAAATTATATTGATGATATAATTATTTTGCAGATATGCCATCTTGAATGAAGCTTGGCGATTAGTTGCGGATGGAATTTTGAGTGCAAAGGATATTGATAAAGTGATGAGTGAAGGACTTGGAATGCGCTATGCATTCATAGGACAGTTTGAAGCTGCTCATTTAAATGCAGAAGGTAAAATTCTACTTTATATAACAGTATTTGTATTTTATTATACATTAATTTTAATTTTATTATTATTATTTTGATAATTTAATATGGTAATTTAAAAATATTTATTCGTTTTATTCTCTGCATGGTAAAAGACTTATGAAAAATAAATTCATTTTCTTCTTATGTTTTAGGATTCAAGAAATACTGTGAAACGTATAATAAAAGTATTTACGACACCAGCATGACCTTTGGTTCAGTACCGAGATTTGTGGGTGAAGTAGCTGAAAAAATTAATGAAGAAATGCAAGAACTTGTGCCAACTGAAAAACTACAGGAAAGACGTAATTGGCGAGACCAAGCTTTAACAAAATTGTCAATTCTTAAAGCTGAACTGAACAAAAAAGCATAGTTTTCTCATCAAAAGAGTTTCGTACAAAGTCTTGAAATTATACAAAGATTTATTTAAATACAATCTTGGAATTATACAATTTTAGATTTTGTACATGAAATATTTGTTTTGAATTGAAATTCTACTGTTGTAAAAGATTTCTTACAGAAATTATTTTTAATAAACTACTTATTTTAAACGTTAATTAAGATCTTTTCTCTTCAACATCCTAAAAATGTACACTGTTCAGCAACAGGAAATTACTTATAATTTATAATTTTAATAAAAAATCAATATTTTAAATGTGTAATTTTTATATAATACATTCATTAATTTTTTTCAATTTGATTCTCTTATTATAAAAAATACGTATTGCATTTGACTTTAAAATTTGAATAAACCGCGTAAAATCAAGCAGATTCGGTTATTGGCTTAGAAGATATCCTCCAACAGAAATGCGTAAAAGTTTACTACCACCTTAGTAAACTTTGTTGAAAACATTTATGCTCAGCAGAAGAGGTTAAAAAAGGTTTTGAAGCAGTATTAAATTATTAAAAAATAAAACAAACATTAGAAATTAAGCCAGTACCAAAGAGTGGAACGAAAAAATTGATAGCTTTATATACTGGTAAGTTCATTAAAAAATTAATTTTAAGCGCAGGTTTAATATTTTCAACAGTTGGTATGTAAGTGTAGTAGTTATTTTTAAAAGGTTTTAAATAAATATTATTTTAAATATAATCATTATTACACAAATAAGTTATTAATTTCATAATTGTTCATAAAATTAATATTTTAATGTAAAATTACAGAATAATGGCAGTAGCAAATATCTCTGGAATACCAGACAGACACTGGCAGCCTCCTTTTGTTGCCTTAGAAACTTCGTAAGTTAAATAAATGCCAAGATTTTAATAATATTAAATAAAAAGTCAGAAATTCTTCTCACAAATAATATAACTGTTAAATTTTTTTTTTAAATTTTATCACAGCATGGGAGAAGTAGTTATTGAACTGTATTGGAAACATGCGCCAATAACTTGCAAGAATTTTGCTGAGTTAGTCAAAAGAGGATTTTACAATGGAACAAAATTTCACAGGATAATTCGAGACTTTATGATTCAAGGTAAAGTTTATACATTTGATTAATGCATATTTTAAAATAAACAATACAGTTAAAATTAAGTAAATTAACTACAGATGTCCTAACAGTAAAAACTTTATTTCCATATGATTTTACGTTCCATTATTTAAATTCAAATTAAAAACAAAAAAACTTTTTCAGGAGGAGATCCCACAGGTACTGGAAAAGGTGGATATTCAATTTACGGTGAATGTTTTGACGATGAAATACATGATGATCTAAAACATACAGGTGCAACATTAATTTATTTTACACAATTTAGAATTTATTTCAAAATAACATAGCACTTTACAATTTTGTATTTTTAGGAGCTGGAATATTATCAATGGCTAATTCTGGACCAAATACTAACGGATCGCAATTTTTTATAACATTAGCTCCAACTCAATGGCTGGATGGAAAACACGCTATTTTCGGTAAAATAAAACTCATTTTTAAATACAATTTTAATCAGTAAGGAAAATCAAATTTTATTAGAAACATAGTTTAATAAAATATTTCTTGCAGGTCGAATTCACTCAGGAATGTCTGTTGTGCAAAGAATAGGACTGGTCGAAACGGACAAAAATGACAGGCCTGTAGATGATATATCCATTGTCAAAGGAACAATAAGAAATGCATAATAATAAAACACAGCGAAGTTATAAACAGAAAATAAATTGTTGAAACCTGCCTACCAAATGAAACTTTGTAATTTATGACTTTTCATTAATTGTGTTCATTTTCATTTTTACTGCTTGTACAATTTTATAATAAAAATATTTCAAATTCAACTATGTTTAACATTTAATACAAAGAATAATGAAATAAACATTTAAAAATTCTGTTGACAAAATAAATCACTTTATCGAATGACTTGTAAAATATTGTACACTTTCTCGATAAAACAGAAACCTTCATTTTCAGTTAGCTTCATAGGAAATTTTATATTTTATGATATTATTTTATTTAAGTTATATTAATTAATAATAAAATTACATAAGTGAAAAATATTGTGACTCATTTTGTTGATTCATGGTAACTCAGCGTCGCAATATTATTAGTAATGTATTAAACTTGTTTGAAAATTGAAAAATATATATATATATATATCGTTGCGAAGGTCGCATGAAGTAATTCACGGTCATATGCAATCGGTGGTCTGAGTTTGATCAGATGTTTTCATCATACATATAGTTTCAGTTTATGTATGAGAGAAGAGTACAGTGAATTTTTAAACAAAAATTCAAGAACAATACTTAAATTAAATAATTAATTACAGTAAAATGTCAGAAACTTCGTTGATCGTTGAGGACGACGTTGCAGGAGTTGTAAAGCAATTGTGTGAAATTATAGAATATAATGCAAATGAAACTATCAAAGAAAATGATATATTTAAAATAGGCTTGTCAGGTGAGCAACGTTTTGCTGCAGAAATACTGCTTGTTTAAATTTCTTTTACTTATTTTCTAATAAATTTCAACATAGAAATTTATTTCTTTTTATTAAATTTTATTATTTTGAAAAATTCATTTTAGGTTATTATCGATGTGTAAATTTTGCATATTGTAATGTTTTTGATTTATGACATCATTTTTTCAAGAAAGATTAGTTCGATAATTGAAATAATTGATCTAGTTAAAAAAATTGTATTTGTAACAAAAGCTTATGCAAGTTTCAAGTTTACAGAATTCTCAACGAACAATTGAAGAGAAATTCGAGTTTTAGAATTTATTCTTTTTTGTGATAAAAAATCTTAACTTCAACAAATTTAATCACTTGTTCGAGATTTATAATCTGTAAAATAAATTATTATACTTGAAAAATACGATATTAATAAAATAAAGATACAAAAAATTATTTGCGTTAAAGAGAAATTTAATATGACTTAAAAAAGGTAAAACAAAATTATTTCAGTGTATAAATTATAAAACTATCTATTTTTTAAGTTATATTTTGTTTAATAACTCTTATTTTTGGATTCAACAAATATTTTGAACTTGAATTTTTTATTTAGTTTAAAAGTAATAAAAATATTAAAGAAATATTTTTGTTTTTTTAAAGTAAATAAGTTATATTTATGCAAAAAATGTTTCTCTTTCAGGTGGTTCATCTGTAAAATTATTAGCTGAAGGTTTACCTACAATATCAACAGACTGGAGCAAATGGCGATTCTTTTTTTGTGATGAACGAATCGTCCCCTTTGACAATGAAGAAAGTACTTATGGCCTTTACAAATCTAGTTTAATTGGAAAAATTGACATTACAGAAGATCAATTCGTCAAAGTTGATCCCAAACTACATGGTATTTTTAAACATTTGATTTCTTAAATATTTTACTCTATATTTTTTTGAGTTTTACTTGATATTTTATTTTTGCAGTTGAAGATGCAGCGAAAAACTACATAAAGAAACTTGCATTGTACTTTCCTCCGGACAGTTTACCTGAATTTGATATGCTGCTGTTAGGATTAGGTCCAGACGGGCACACCTGCTCTCTGTTTCCTAATCATCGAGTTTTAGATGAAACTGTTTTTTGGGTTTCACCAGTGATCGATTCACCAAAGCCTCCACCATTTAGAATTACTTTAACTCTTCCTGTTATCAACAATGCTAAGGTTTGCATTTTCCCCGTCACTGGAAGTGGAAAAGCTGAAATTATAAAAGTAATTTTCTAATCATATTAATCCTTTTTTTTATTATCATTTTCTGTAATACGAGTAACGAATAATTTTCTTTTTTTAGCGCATTTACCAAAACAAAGAAGACTTACCAGCAACACGTGTACAACCCACGCAAGGAAAATTGTACTGGATTTTGGACAAAGAAGCAGCATCTAAATTAAATAATTAACATTTTTGCACTTTACATTTTGTTTACACATATTTTGCTCTTTTTTTTATTAAAATGTCAAGCTAACTCTAAATTCTTATAACTAATGTAATAATAAAAGTTTTAACTAAACAATTTTCGATATAAATTTGCTAAATATTTTTCATAATATCAGATCAAAAATTATAATAAGTGTTTCTTATAAATCCATTGAATAAATGAAATATATTTTTATGATTAATAAAACATTGCTTCCATTTCTTCTACAATCTAATATATATAGGTATTTGAAATAATTCCACTTATTTATTTTTTTAGAAAAAAGTTTATTTTTATTAAAGTAATCTCTGTTGAATCCTGTATTCAACAAGATCTGAATTACAAGCAGAAACGCCAATAATTTACTATAAAATTTCTTTGATATTTTTTCTGGTTACTATTTTCTTGTTTTTTATAATCACAGATTTTAACTCTGATACAGAATACAATAGAGTATAGTTAATTTTTATACATATACAACATGTAACGTTTTGAAAACCTGACTGATCGATAAATCGTGTTTTTCTTTCTTCATGTACAGTCTATAATACAATTATGAAACATGAAATAAATAATAAATATCGGAATAAAAAGAAGAGAACAATATTTAAATACAAATGTTTGTGGGTGTGGATAATTTTTCTTCAAAAAAAAATAATAATAATAATAAATAAATAAAATAAAAAAATAAAAAGATTCGCGTGGTCGGCAAATTTATTATACAATAATATAATGTATATATTTGCAGAGATAAAGTATGCAAACGACAATGACGATGACGCTATAATAAATACAATAAAGTTTGAAGTATCAAAAAACAAAAAAATAGTTCACTAAAAAGCACTTCGTACTGAAAATAAATAAAATAACTAAAGATTGCATTAATATCACTTGAGTTATCGTTCAGATTCATTTTTCTTCTTTTCTCTCATAAGTGAAGCCGTAAAAAGAGGAGAAGGGTTGTATGCAATTTTGCAAAAAAGTTATTTACATTTCTCAGTCCTGTACCGTTTAAAATGCTTTTGCACACTTTATCAGACATACACAATCCGCACTGTACATCACGATATAAACATTATTAGCTAGCTTTTTTTTTAATACAATTTTCTCAATCTAAAAACACTAAACTTATCGCCTTTGGCATTATAAAACCTTGAATTCCGCAATATCATTGTATGATAAATGCCATCGACTGTGTAATTCATTTTACTTTTTTTTCGTTTATCATAAAAGTTTAATTTGCGATTGAACATTGTGTCCAATTAACAATTGCACATGCATAACGAAGTTACAACATTTTTCGCATTTATAACATCGTTGGCTTGACGTTGGAATTTACATTTTCAAACTACATCAAAATACGTATATAGCACCTATATACGTATATAAATATAATTTTCCAAGAGTTTTGTCTAAAATTGATTACTATTTTAAATTAATCAGTCATTTTCATTTCATATTTTTAAAGTCCAACGATACGTGTTTTAACGTCCGCTAAAACTTTTTCCGAAACAATTCTTATTCGGACTGAGATTTGAATTTGTTAATTAGAACAAACGTTGACTTCAAAAGCTAGAAGTTTTATCGAAATTACGAATATTTTTATTGAGTCAAAAATTGTCTAAGGAATGAAATCTTGATAGCTTAATTATTATAATTAAACCTGACTTCAAAGACACCGTATTTTTTGTAGAACAGTTTTTGGATGTTTTTTTAAAGTTCAACAAGCAGCCACTTTTATTAAAACTTAATGGAAAACAATTGATACGGTCAAACAGTTTATTTTATTTTTCAGTTTCCGTTAATTAATATTCGTTTTCTTTTTTTAATTGATCGCAAACAGCAAGCGGAATAGTGAAATAGGAACCGCAAGAACGGACTCGCTGACAATCATACTTATCAAAGTACAAGTACAATTGAGCAAAAATCACTATAAATCATTTATCCTTCGTCTAATTCATTAACTAGAATACTCATTATATGTAATACACCTCGACGTTCTTGAGAAAAAAAAGAAAAAAAAACATAAAATAAGAAAGTCTAAGTTTTACGCAGAAAATAACGCAGAGCTTGTGGCTCAATTTTTTTTTCAATACCGAACTCTGCATTGTTTTTGTGAGAAAAAATTTCGTTATAATCAAAATTGTCATTTTGCAATGACAGAAAAGTTAAAAAAACAACATATATCCACAATATATAACAACAACAGAACATAAAGAGTTCGGTAGTCTGTGAGAAAAAAAATTTAGCACTTGATTGAGGCATGCGCACGTTTGAGTGCTCCGTTATCTGGGCGAAATATTGTTATTAAAAATATCTTTTTTTTTCATTAATTTAACTATTACGAATAAATAAATAAAACGTACAGCGAGACGCGTGAAGGCATAGCACCGTAAGAACGTCTGATTTTTCGGTTTTTAACAAACGCACAGACATTTAAACGCGCAATTAGAATGTGGAATAATTAAATTAAATTATAGCCTAGCAGATGTTTCCATCACGTCATATTTACACCCAAGAATTCTCGAATTTGCTCATAGACGAAGTAACTGACAGAGACTGATGGTGACACCTACAAATTTAAAAAGCAATTATAATTTTTAAATCAATCTTGAATATTTTTTTATAGATTTTGTTGAGCATTTAAATTGAATAATGTTAATGATATTTGTTTAAAATGTATATTGGGAAATGAATAAAAAATTACCTTCATGAAATTAGGTGTTATGCCTCGATACAAGCCTCGGATACCTTCTCTGTGAAAAATATCTTTGAAGATACCGATCATTGTGTTCGGTTCCTTCGACGTCGGAACTTGAGCTTGTAACTTGGTTCTGACTAGAGCTAATGGATATGAGCAAACCTGACCTGCCGTGCTCGACGTGGCTCCGCATGACATCAACAACCAAAACGATGGTTTCTCGTCTTTCGCGTGTGTTTTAAGATATCTATTTTTTAATGTCTGAAAAGACAAAATAAGTATTATTTTTAATTTACAACAATCTTCTTTTTCACTTTTAGAAGTTTTTTAAATACAAATAAAATATTATAGAAAACTCAAATTTATTCAGTAACATTTATGTTTGTATAAATATAAATTATTGAAACTCAATCACAGGTAATACTAAAAAGTAAAATTATTTTAAAGAATTAAAGTTACCTCATAAACGGCTAGATCGATTCCCGCATATGGCAAGATTCCAATTAAATTAGGCACGTAACCTCGGTAAAACGATTGTATCCCCGCTTGAGAGTAAATTTTTTTCGCAGCATCAACTAAACCTGAGTATTCACCGGTTTTTCGTAACGCTAGTCTTGTTTTCAAAACCTAAAAATGTCAATCAAAAGAATAGTTATTTTAGTTTAAATTTTACATATACATTTATTTTGTAAAGGTCTTTTTACAGTGCCAAAATGACAATTGAAACAATAATTTTATTTAAAATAAAAATTTTCCAATTTCAAGTTATTAAAATAATCAAAGTGAAAGTATGGAATTTTGTTATGGTACCAACAACATTTAAAATTTTTATTTTAAATAAAAAAATATTTAATTAGTATATGTTTGAATAGTTTTTTGTTGCATTAATAATTTGTTCGAAATGTCACATTTTGAACATAAAACATGATAACCAAAATTTAGGCAAATATTTTTATTTTTGCATAGAGATTAATTGTATTAATCTTTAAGTATTTAATAAAAATTATTTATGAAACTCGAAAAAAGAAATTTAAAAAAGTTTTATTTTATTTCTGAAAAAAGGTTCTTTATCAATCCACCATATTCAATTGTTCTTTTGGTTGACATACATTTTATAATTGTGAATAAATATTTCTACAGAATCATCATTAGCATCTACTTTAACAAAAATTATAAAAATTCATCTAGTCTTTATTTTAGTTAAAAGTCTTGTAAAAGTTGACATATATGCAGTTTCTCATATAACTTGACGTTCTTCGATAAATTTTATACATTTTCAAATCTAAATAACTCTCTAAAATAAACATTGACTTATATAAAAATAATACGCAAATTAAGGGGACAGTGAAGCGAAAAATTATGAAAAATCAAGAAAAATTGAAAAAAATTGTATAACATTTTCTAGTACTTTAAAGTATCTACTTTCGTATGGTGAAAATGATTTTTTAGAATCTCGTTTAAAAATAGTGAAATTTACAATTTTGTGTGGTAGTGTAATAACAAACAATAACAAACTTGAACTTCAAATCGATTTTTCTCGATAACTATTTTTTTCATTTCTCTAACTTTGAAATGTTTCCTGCATGTCAATTTTCATTCGATTTACTATTTTTTTCAAATTGTAGATAACTTAGCTGTCCATAAATTGTATTGATTTACTTAAACAAGTTTTTGCAAAAGTTATTAACAATAAACTGCAAAAAGTACCCGATTTTAGCCTGTTTTTTCGATGTTTTTCACTTGAATAATGATAACTTTTTTATTTTTTTGTTTATTAAAACTCTGTAAATAAAAATTGCTGTCTACTAAATTATAAACATTTTTACAAAAAATAGTAAATTAGATGAAAATTGGCGTGCAAGGAACATTTTGAATATGACCCTTTTTCGTGCAATTGTTTATAAATAATTAGTTATTTATAGCCCATTTTCAATGCAAATCCTTTAAGTAACATCTGAATGCATTCAAATAAAAAAAGTCTTGCAAAGATCGGTCAACAATTGCCAAAAATAGCACTTTCGCTACACTGTCCCCTTAACAG